>PVKS010023283.1:0-32542 GCA_004027875.1 Aplodontia rufa
TTGTTATACATTCATAAATGCATACAATAATATAATTAGACCAAAATCATCCTCAGCATTTCCCTGTCTCAGCCCTCCATCTTCTCCTCCCTCCTCTGTTCCTTTTTCTCTTATTCTACTGACCCCCTTTGATTTTCATGAGATTTCCTCCATCCCCCCCTTCTTTTCCTTTTTCCTCTCTGTGCATTAGTTGAGATAAGGTAAGCCTGTGCTTTATAGAAAACTAAACCCCAAATCTTTTTGGCTTAGCTCAGTAGGTCCTCTGACTCTCCAGGAAAGCATGCCTTCCAGTCAGTAACTTGACTGTTGAGTCTTCTTGGGTCCTGCTGCTTCTTCATAGCCTCACAACAGTAGGATGCCTTGGCAGAAGAATAGAATGAATGGAGAGTTCATAACCTGTTCAAATCCTGCTGACTGGAGTGAATCACATGCCACACTGACTTGCAAAGGCTGAGATGAGTAGTGGACATGGCCAATAAGGACAGACCAGATTTATCTAAATTTTGAGGGGAGGGTAGCAACTTGTGAAAGAAAAAGTCTGAGAGGAAGCTAACATTTATTGAGTACCTTCTGTGGAAAAGGAACTTCTGGGCTCAAATGCATAACAAATAGTGCTATACACCGAGTGGTTAGGTCCAAGCAATTCAAAATATATTTATTATATTTAAACAACTTAGTAGCTGTTGGGAAACAAGAATACACACAGGTTGAAAGAGAAAAATGTTTTTATTTTAGTCTAAACCACAGTCACTAATTACATGTGTGAACCTCCTGTGCAGCTCTTAGACTTTGGAAGCAGATTGGATACTACCACCTTCATTTTCTGTTCCATGTTGATTTTCAATGCTTACTTGCTATTTCTTTTTCAGCAACCACTAAATTCAGCATGGAAAAGATATGACATCACCAAAAGAAATGTAGTGTGCCCTAAAGCCAAATCTGTGGTCTACCTATCACACAGTGGCTGATGGATTCAAGGATTGCTTTATTTGCCTTAGTACTTTAACATATTCTCTGACATACTGGGAGCAAACTGCAGTACCCTGGGGTGCTTCCATGAACAGTTTGGAGTCCAACAGGTCTTGGCCTAGGGCTATATATAAGTCACTTACAATAGTACGGAAGATAGGTGGTATGATTTCTCAAGTTGGATAAGGAAACTGAAGTTTGAGGAAGGGTTTAAAATCAGCCTTAAACCTCCTAGTAATTGGCAGAGCACAGTCCTGAACCCAAACCTTCTGACTCCACATCCCATTGCTTCATGCCTTGTGTCCTGAGGTTTACAGGATTAAGGTTTTTCACAGCTTCCTCTCCTCACGAACTTTCCTGGATTTCAAGCAACATTGAAATGACTATTTTTTAAAAACATGTGGAAGTGCTTGAGACTCGTGGAAATGATTTTAAGTCATGTCTACTATTTAGAAGGTACACCTGGTAGAAGATAAATTTTCTTGAGATTAAAGAGCTGTACAATGGCCTTAAAATGGCCCCAAGAAAGACTAAACTTTGAAACCAAAACAGTAAATTTCAAATTAACTTGTAATTATTTTACTACCAATTTTTAGTGTGACATTTAGTGAGAACCACATATCACTTTTCTCCAGCTGTCAGGACAGTCCCTATAAACTGAACCTTCTTCACCAGCTGTTGCCTAATTCAGTACGGTCCAGGTTGGACTTTTTCCAACTCTTCCTGCACATAATTTCTAAATCTCAACAGACCCATGCAAATATGAACCATAATTATAATCTTTCATGTTACTCATAGCTCTATTTAATTATCTGAAATACTACCTGATAAATAGTGCAATCAGGAGAATTCCAGCTTAACCGTAACTACTTCCACATCACTTTTCTGCTTTCATCTAATTTGAAGCAGGTCTTGGATTACTACCTCTAAATTATGTAAACTCCTAATCAATGATTAATTTAAGAATCTTCGAACTGCTGCTGCTGCTGGTGTGAGTGTGTGTGCGCGCGCACGCGTGCGTTAATAAATCCAGATCTAGTGAATTGTTTTTTCTTTGCTAGACTTTTGAGGACTTTATTTTATCCCGACTTTGTTGAGGGGATGAAGGATGAGTATTGCAATCAAGGAGAATAAATTGTCACAAAAGAAAAAACTGTTTTCATAGAAAATATCACTAACACTTCTGAATTAAAAGCGCATTTGTAGCTTTAAAGCAGATTATAGTTCAGAAAAAACATCTGACCAGGGTAAAAATTGTTCTCCATTTAAAAACAAATTCATTGGCGAATGGAAACAGACTAACATTTATGGAGTGCCCTATAAATTCCAAGCATTTTACATGAATCATTTTGTCTGAATCTAAACTTAACCATGGGAGGTCAATGTTATCACCTTCATTTTATAGATGAGAAATTGAGATCTGAGAGTTTGAGGAAACCTCTCAGGTTTATAAGTGAATAAATGTGAGGGCTCACATTCCAACTGCTATGTCTGTCTTCCTATATACCCAGCTATGCCCACAGGGCTGTGCTGACTTTGGAACAAGATACCTGTGGGGAAGGGCTTCTTTCTTGTATGTTTTGTAATGGTGATTACACATGAAAACAGGAAATTAAGTTTTTATTTATCAAATATTTACCTGGTAAATAAAGTAGGACCAGAATATTTCCAGGAGTTATGTAGTACTAATTGTGAATATTGGACATTGACTAAGCTGTATAGTTCACAGGCATTTTCTAAAACTGATTGGCTTCAGGCTCTTCTGTTGTTTTATATAAGTGAGGATGTATAAACTGAAGAAATGGAGACCTATACTTGCTTCTTCACTAGCTAGCTTGGTGATCAAGAGAGCCAGTGGCTGACCTCTAAATTTCTTCTGAGTACTAGAATTCTATTATTTTATTACACATGTTCTTGTTTTATAGGTCTTTTCCAATGATCCACAAGAAGTCACTGAAAAAAATGGTGGTGTGTTATCTGTAACTCAGAGATAAAGTTATAGGTATTGGATTTGACTTTGGGAAGTATAAATGAGGCACAGTGAATGGAGTCCTTAAAAGAGTAACCGATTGCTTTAGTTTTATTTTGCTGTATAACAAATTACTACAGATTCTGTAGTGCAGCCCATCGTGTGTATATTATCTCATGGTTTCCCTTCGGTTAGTTATCCTGGTCACCTTTTACTTGGGTCATCTCCTCAGAGTTTGTAAAGCTGAAATCCAAGTGTTGGTGAGGTTCATTCATTTCTGGAGCTCAGTCTCTTTCCGAGTTTGGGTTGTTGGCAGAATTTATTTCCTTGTCATTGAGGAACAGAGGTCGCTATTTTCTCATTAGTATCAGCCAGCGGCAAGCAGTGAGTGAATGCTTAGCTCTTGAGGCTTCCTGCAATGTCTTGATATGTGGTCCCCTCCCAAACCCACTCAAAGTCCGGAGTTTACTTCTTCAAACTCAATAATGATACCTCTTCCCTCTTGTTTGCAAAAACAGCACCTTATGTGTACTGGTTGAATGGCATCCCCCCAAATTTATGTCCACCTAAAACTGCACAATGTGCTTGTATTTGGAAATAGGGTCTTTGCAGTTAAGATGAACTCCGACTGAGGTGGGATATGCCCTAATCTGATGACTTGTGACATTGTAAGAAGAGAACAGCTATACGGACACACAGAGGGAATATAACCACGTGACAACATAGGAGCAACTGGAGTTAGGCTGCTGCAAGCAAAGCAACACCAAGGATTGCTTGCAACTACTAGACCAAGAGAGGAAGGTAGGAATCCTTTCCCTAGGGCCTTCAGAGAGAGTATTTGTAAAGCACCATGATTCAGGACTTCTGTACTGAACAGAAAATAAATTCTGTTCTTTAGAGTGATTAAAGCTGTGATATTTAGCAGCCTTAGGAAACGGATACAGTAAAGCATAATGTGATCATGAGAATAAGATCCCATTCAAGTGGACAAATAACCGTGACCCAATCAAGGGAGTGTCCTCTATCACCTTTGCCATATTTTGTTGCCTGGAAGTAAATCAGAGGTTTCTCCTACTTGAAGGAAAAGGGATCATGCAAGGGAATGACTCTCTGGGGATTGTTTTAGAATTATCTGCCATATCAAGGCAAAAAAGATTATGTTGTTTTTTCCTGTGAAAGTGGATCCCTTTATTATGTAGAAATTGAATTAAATAACTCTAACTTTGCTCACAATTTCTAATTATGCAAAGGTGTTTATTCAAAAGTGTCAGTGTAAATTATGCTTTGAAAAAAAAGGTGGCTCCTTATCATCCATCAGTATAGACATTTAATTGTGGTCTTAATTGACTTTTAAAAATAGCTTTGATGATACATTGCCTGCAAGTTATTTTGTGGATGAAAGTTGATCATTTAAAAATATAAATCAGAGAAATGGAAGTTTTTTAACTAAACTCAGCCCTTTTAAAAATATCATTAGTACTCTAAGAGATGGTGGTCAATATACTAAATTATATTAAGCATTTGTATATATGTAGCATTGTGCAAGCTTATCAAGTGTACTTTACTATATATTCACCATTTCAAATGATACAGTGATGTGCTTAAAAGAGAGTTGAGACTAGTCAGCCAGCAAAATCATTACCTTAAGATTACTCTAGTTAGATTTCACCTCACTCCAGTCAGACTGGCAAAGATGAAGAATACAAACAATAACAAATGCTGGAGGGGTTGCAGGGAGTTAGGAACACTAGTACACTGTTGGTGGAATTGCAGACTGGTCCAGCCACTCTGGAAAACAGGTGGAGACTCCTCAAAAAATTAGGGTTGGATCCACCATATGACCCAGCCATTCCTCTTCTGGGTATTTTCCCAGAGGAGTTAGAGTCAGCACATTACAGTGACATAGCAAAATTTATGTTCAGAGCAGTTTAATTTACAATGGCTAAATTATAGAATCAACCCAGATGCCCCTCACTGAATGGATGGATCCAAAAGCTCTGCCATATATACGTACACACAGATACATACATATAATGGAGTTCTACTCAGCTATTAGAAACAATGCTATTGCAGCCTTTGAAGGTAAATGGATGGCAATGGAAGAAATTATGCTGAGCAAAGTTAGCCAAACCCAGAGAGTCAAGGGCCAAATGTTTCCCCCCATTTATGGAGGCTGTAGCTAAACCCAGGCTTGGGGGAAAGGTAGACAAACTCATGTATTAGACCCACCAAAGGCATACCAAAACATAATCTAGGGGAATCATAGACATGTAGGTGGGGGAGGGAGGAAGGCAAAGGCAGGGTGGGGGGAGGGAGAAGTAGGGAGGATAGGGAGGGATCTAGGGAGACAATCCACAGTGTAGCATATACTTTAACCCCCTGAGAATTCAAATGATACTTATACCATCATTTAATTCTGGAAAATTTACAAATACATATATATAAAAATAGGGGTATAATATAGAAGAATCAAGAGGCGTGGACTTTGTGAGGGAAACTATGATTTAAGACAAATGCATATCATATTGTCACTTCATATGCATTTAAGATTGTCTGACAACTCAGTTCCTTAATAAAAATTAAAAAAAGAAAAAATAGTGAGAAGTCAATTGTAACAAAAAATGCAATATGTCAATATTTATGAGATATAGTTGCAAGATACTACATAAGATATTTGAAGAAGCAATACTGCATGCCTTTACAAAAATGTAAAGGTTTAATCCTATTGTCAAATGTATCTAAAAATAACAAGGAATGATAGGAAGAGAGGAGACGTGGAAATGTTGGAACTGAGTTAAAGCAAGGTACACTCCAAGCATTTATAAGTATGTCACTATATATACGATAGTCTTGTATATAAAAAATATTCTTCATGGGCATAAGAATTATGTCACTGTACTTGAGTATTTTAGGAAAAATATGGGTCCCAGAAAGAGAGGCAAGGGATTGGGGGATGGGAGGAGGAAGGTAGGGGGGTGCAGGGAGGGCAGTGTTTGTGACCAAATTGTATTGCTGTATTATGTGCATCTATGAATATGTGACAATAAATCCCAACATTACATACAACTATAATGCACCAATAAAAAGATAAAATATCTTTAGCAAAACAAAAAATTATTCTAGCTGGATACACTTACACTGAACATTACTAGAGTCCACGTATATTTATTAGATTTCACAGATTTGCTGTTCAGGGTTTGCAAGAACCAACAAAGCAAAGCAATGTCTTTATCTAGCTATAGGCTCCCTGTGGTCTTCATCCTAGTTCCTGAATCCGAACCTTTACCAATACTTTGAAATGCAGTCAGATTTGTGAATTAATGTTCCAGACACATCTTTCATATTTTCCTATAGATTTCTTTGTGGGCTGTCAGACGGACATGTGTTTTTCTTTGGGTTCTGCTATAGAGCTCACTTATGGGATAGATTTCAATCCTTAGTCAACCTTAGGGAAAAATAAATGTTTCCCTATATATGAACTTATTACATATCATGTTGCATAACTATTCTCAGTGCTTAGTCCCTGCACATGTTAAATATTCTCTGCAGTCCAAACTTTAAGAGATAACTTGTTTAAAAAATATATTTCATATTGTTAATGATAGGGGCTTACATATGTACGTGCTGCCAAAATCAGGTCCTTAAATGATTCTTGATTTTGTAAACATCACAATTAAAATTTTTCTCCTTGCCAAATTCCTATCTTTACACTGTGTGAATAATCCTTTAGGGCATTGGTATTTAATACTGTCAGAAAGAGGTATTAAATGCTGTAATCCCAGAAAGATTATTTGGGTAATATTGGACATGGAAAAATAAAGTACATTTTAGATCTCTAATGCTAGAATGTCTATGTAATGTAGTAAAGTGATATTGCTTCATGCAAAGAAGTTCATGTGGTCAAGCTCCCTAGATCTGGATTTTAGCAAAGTGAAGTGTTCTATAGTTCCCTGAAGAAACTTGGATGATCAAAGACAGCGTTTCTCCTCCAAGTTTTCAGGATTGGATCTCTTAATGAGAAAGTTCAGAATCCTACAGATAAAACTGCAAACTCTGGAGTCATTTGGCTTACTGTCAAAATTCAAGCTCTGGCATTTTTTTAGTTATAAAACAGGATAGTATCAATCACAGAGTCTTTGTCATGATGAAGTAATGAATGTAAAGTGTATAGCATGGAACCAAGCACATAGGAAGTGCTCAAGATAAAAGTAGCAATGAAAATAAAAATTCAACTCAACATTTTGGTGAGGCAAGCTTAAGCTGCAGAGAAACTGGCAATGATCTTAAAGTTTTCTTTCCTTTAGAATACTTTGGTATTACCAATGGGAAGAGAAAACCATTCACTGCTACGTCCTGCATGTCAAATGTATTATAGAGTTTTTCATAGAATTAATTAAATTTTCAAAAGAACTCTATGAGATATTAGTATATTTCAAAAAGGAAATTTGGAGTAAAATATGATAAAAATAAACTAAAATATAATAAAATAAACTTAATTTACATTAAAATGTAATAATAAAATTAAAATATAATAAAAATAAAATAAATTACAAATGTGGGATTTAAATCCACATCTGTTTGATTCCTTAAACCACGCTCTCCTAACTGTGCCATGCTACCTCTTGGAGACCAAAGTCCCCTGAAATTCATAATTTTTGTATACTGTAAGAGAAAAGATTAAGAATAGAAAATTATGGAGATTTCAACCATATAGGTAATGGCATTTCCTGTGAAAAGACACAAACAATTTTAAATGGTGAATAAGCCTAAAAATTTTGGCAGAGAGTGGTGATACAGGATTAGGGATATACAATCAGTCACATTTTCGATCTTATTAATGGAGATGTTTCTTCTGGATTTCCACCCATGTTGTAATCCAGGCCTATCATAATTATTTGAAAGATAGCCCGATTCTTCCACATAGAGTTTGGGAACTAAAACGGGGAGTGTGGAGCTATTGTAGACCAATATGGGGGAACCATCCTACTTGAGAAGGGGGCAGGGATGGTACAGGAGTATAGCTGTGGTGGTGGGTACTCTAGTTGGATAAGATGATAATCCAGTTTAGCTAATTATCCTAGAATTTGCTCATTGTCAGAGCTTGAATCCTTGATGTTCCCAAGCTACTAACTTATATCTGATGGGATTTCCTTTTTAGGGGTAGGTGGGTAATGAAGCTAAAGGTCTACTTTAAATAGTATGTGTTTAAAGAATATGGCCTAGTTTAAAGAGGAGGAAGGATCCCTGTTACAAGGAGGGGCCACATTAAAAATACTGTTTCTTAGAATGAGAATTTTTTTTTTATGTGTTAAAGGCACGTACAATGTGATTCCATACCACCAGTGTTTTGGGTATTCCTCCACATTTTCCTGCTTTAAGTATTTTTGAGGCATTGATAATGTTTTTTAATTTTTAAAACTGTGTATTTTGTAAATTAATAAACAATGATGTTGTTTTTCTTTTGGTTTGCAATTCTGTGAGTTTATCATATATGTGGACTCTTTAACTACTTCAGCAATCAGCGTACAGGACTGTTCTATTACCCCATAGAATCTTGCTCCTACTACATGGACCCTTTCCACCTAACTCTTTGCACAGTTGATCAGTTTTTCTGTCCCTATATCTTCTTCTTTTGAGCTTGCTCTATAAATAGAATCACAGAGTATGAAGCTTTTTGAGACTGCCTTCCTTTACTGAAAATACTGCCTTTGAAATTCATCTATGTTGTTGCATACACAAATAATTTACTCTTTTTAATTGTGAAACAATATTCCATTATATAAATTTGCCACAATTTATGTATTCATTTGTTCAAACACAATAATATTTTTCTATTTTTGACAATTTTGAATGAGTCACTATAAAAATTTCTGTATAAGTTTTTGTGAGAAAATGTTTCTTTTTTTAAAAAATAAATAGCCAGATTGCAATTACTGGATCATACTTCAAGTGTCTACCTAATTTATTAGGACAATTCCAAATGTTCCCAGAGAAGATATGCCATTTTAAAAATGTATCTTTGTTTTAAAACCAAATGAGATACATACCTACTAGAATGGCTAACATTTATTGTGCTGACAGTTTCAAGGGTATGACAATGACAAGGGTGTAGAGTAATTGGAACTCTAGCCCACACTCAAGGAGAGGGAATTATACTGTGGCATGAATACCAGGAAGGGGATCACATTTGGAACCATTTGAGAAGGATGCCTACAACGGTAATTAAAGAAAATGAGAGAAAAAAATAACATTTATAGAGAATAATGGACTGATATGGATATTTATCATTTCTGTTGCTCTTCCTTATTCCTGACATTCCAAATTTCCTTCTGCTATCATTTTCCTTTCTGACATAAAAAAGCATCTTTTATCAATTATTTCAGAGCAGGTCTGCTGACAATATGTTCTCTTAGTTTTCTTTCTTCTAATAAAGCATTTCATCTTCATTCCTAAAGGTTATTTCCACTGTATATGGTATTTAGGATTAATTCTTTTTCTTTCCTATCAGCTCTTTAAAATGTTATTTAATTTCCATCTGAACTCCATGGTTTCCAATTAATTTTAGTTGTTGTTTCTTCATAAATAATGTCATTTATTCTGGTTGTTTTAAAATTTTTCTTTGTCTTAATTTTCAGCATTTTGATTATCATATTTCTAAGCACAGATTTTTATTGTTATTGATTTTGTAGTTTTATCTTTGGTGTTCAATAAGTTTTTTTTTCTTTTTAAGAGAGAGAGTGAGAAAGTGAGGGAGAGAGAAAAAGAGAATCAATTTTATTTAGCATTTCATCTGGTTTTCATTGCTCGGACACTTAGTTGTATATATAGTGCTGGAGTTTGAACCCGGGTCCTTGTATATGCCAGGCAAGTGCTCCAACCTCAATCCACCACCCCAGCCCCTTCACTGAGGTTCTTAATACTGTAGGCTTATATATGTCACCATATTTTGGAACTTTTCAGCCATTTCAGATCATTTTTTTAAAGCAGTGGACTCTGATCTCTTTTGGGACTCTAATGAAACAAATACACTTGAATGTTAGGTATATTACTATAAATCTTGTTATGGTCTTCCAAGTTTTTCTTTCCATTGTTAACTTCAGAAATATTTCTATGAATTTATTTGTAAATGTTGGCATACAAGATCCCAGACCTACAGTTTTAACTTTATCATCTCCAACATGCTGTTGAGTCTTCAAGTACGTTTTAATTTGGTTGTTGTTATTTTGTAAGTTCTAAAATTTCCATTTGCTTCCCTTTTATATCTTTAACATTTTTGCTCAGATTTTAAAAAAATCTTTTCATTCATTTCTAGAGTGTTTTCCATTATTTGTTTGTGCCATTTTATAGTATGTCCAGTATCTCCTGTAATGTCTTTGTCAGATAATTCCAATATCTGTCATTCCAGCATTGGTGTCTATTGTTTGTCTTACCCCACCCAGGATGAAATTTCCTGGTTCTTTATATGCCAAATAATTTTAGATTACATCATAGATATTTTGAATGTTATGCTGTTTACTTTTGGTTTTGTTTAAATCCAATGGAGTGGGCTGAAGAGGCGGCTCAGTGGTTGGAGCGCTTGCCTAGTATTGCATGAGTTTGAACCCCAGTACCACATATACAACTAAGTGTTAAGGAAACAAAGTCTAGATGGAAAATAAATAAAATTGATTCTTTCTCTCTATCATTCTTTCTCTCGCTGTCTTAAAAAATATATTTCATTGTATCTTAAATATCCATATTTAAAATATTAAGAAAAATAAATCCTATGGAGAATGAAGTATTTTTGTTTGACCCAGTTGCATTTAGTTTTCAAATTCTGTCTGGCTTTCTAGGCATTGTGTTCTTAATGTCAGTTCCATTTTCAAAAGCTGTGCAATACAAGACTGCTCTGTCCAGTTTGTACACTACCTCATGGCCAGTATGAGACCTTTCTTCTGGCTCAATTCTTATGGTATTTATTAGGCTATTTTGGACCCCATCTATGCATACATAGGGTGAGCCTAGGAGTTCATAAGTAATTGTGTGGGGTTACTTTCCCAAGCTCCTTCATATTCCCAGCATTTTCAGGTTTCCTGATATTCCTATTGTAAGTCTTTTGGTTAAAAAGCTAGAGTTTCACTTAAACTTTAATCTGATTTGCTGCCACTTCTCATGAATGCATCTGTATTTCTAACACATTGGTTTGGGAAGAGAGAGAGAAAAAACAGCAATGGGACTTTGTTGTGTCCTAACTGGGACTGAGCTTCCTTACTGTGCATTAAAGCATATATATTTTTAAAAAGCATGAATAGTTTCTAAATTTCTTTGGAATGATTTTGAAAGGGAAAGTCATATTGCTAAGAGCTTTTACCTTTTTCATTTGAATTGAAGTACTACGCATCACCTGGTACCCAGTACAGAAAACAAACAGTGGGTCCATTTGTTTTACATAAATACCGGGCACTGGGGGAATTCTTTGCAGGATGAAGTGATCTGAAATCAACAGACAAAGGATGAGAAAACAGAGAGCAAACATAAGGGAACAAGAAAGAAATAGTTAATGTAGCTAAAAGGTATTGGCACTGGCATGGTGACGTCATGTTGGAGTTAAAACACCACCCAGCCCTAAACAAAGCAGGCTCACATAATTTAGAGTTCTGTTATCTTTAACAGATATAAATTCCAAGTCCTACAATGTCTGCACATCTCTTCTGCTGTGGGACAACAATTCAAATATCATATTTTGATATTTCTGGTTTCTGGGAGGTCTGTGGAACTCAAAGTAAATGAAAACTAAGACTTCCCAGCCATATTCTTATCACCTTTCCCATGAAAGGACACAGAAGAATCCCATTCACAGATAAACCCTTTAAAGATCTAATTTTATGTGAATAAACATTTAATAGATATGGTCCATTTTAGACTCTGAACTGGATACTTAAAACCATAAGACTGGTTATCAGAATAAAAGTAAAATGATTTTTAAAAATAAACAAAATCTCCTAAATGGTGCATAAAAATGATGTCACTGAAATCTGAAAACTCTCTATAACAGATTATGTTTATTCAATGATGTCTTCTTGAAGTCTGATGTAAAAAAATTAAAAAAAAAAAAAGCAAACACTGTTGCAGAAAATTAGCTACTTGAACCTGGGCTGCTGAAGGCATTTAAGTCCTGCAATTTTGGCAGAAGATTACATCATTTAAGTGGGGGAGATAAACTGGAGGTGTAAGGGACATGAAATGCAGTTTGCATTCTTGACTCTCCAGACAGTAGATTTCAGAGGGTGATAAGTTACAGCTTCTGAGGAAAAAGGTAAACTAATTCTGGAGCTGACAGTGACATATCCTGGCTGGACTCAAACGAAGGTATTTTCACTATTTGAAAAGACATGGGGATATTTTATTTAATTTAAAAAATTTCCTGGGACTGGGGTTGCAGCTCAGTGGTAGAGCATGTACATTCATGAGGCTCTGGATCCAATCCCCAGCACCAAAATTAATAAGTAAATAAATACATATTTATACTTATAATTTCTATATTATGATTATATTAAAACTTTTTTTTTTTAAAAGAGAGAGGGACAATGAGAGAGAGAGAAAGAAAGAGAATCAATTTTATTTAGTTTTTTCATGAGGCTTTCGTTGCTTGGACACTTTGTTGTGTTATTGTGCTGGGGTTTGAACTTGTGCACTCATGCATGCCAGGCAAGCCCCGTAACTGCTGAGCCACCACTCCAGATCCTCAAAAGTCTTTCTTATTGGATATCTTAAAGGGTACAAACTGAAAATGGCTTATTTTTTTCAGCAGTGAGAAAAAATAATCTTGAGCATAAATAACATGAAAATAAATCATGTTAAGCTAAACAGTGAATAATTACAAAAAATTACATCTTAAAATGATTTCTTTACTTTCTTTGTTATCAGTATGCATGAGAGGCCAACTGCTCCACGCATCTTTGAGGATGAAAAAGGATTTGCACTGAAATCCTGTAGCCAGTCTAGTTTAGGGTAGATAAGTGGTTAAGGCAACAAAGACATTATTCTATTACCATAGGCTACAAGGATTTATGACATTCAGTTGATCTATGCATAATTTGCTGAATTTTGCTATAACCATATCTTTCGGGCACTGTGGGGTAGTAGCTGAGAGCTGGGCCTCCACTCTGACACTCTAGGTGCCAATTCTGGCTTCACTGTTCATTGCAGGCCCATTGTTGGTTCTTAACCTTCATTTACCCATCACAAGGTGGGATTGGTAGTGTTTATCTCATAGGGTTGTTGTAAGTCTTAAATGATCTTATGTGAAAGGCTTAGCTCAATTATCTGGCACTTAATTAACACCATACAAATGTTAATTATTGTAACATGAAAGTTCCATAGAACAAATCATGTTACTCAGTGAAAGCTTTTTTCCTGGAAAAAATTATGTTATGAAAGAATTCTACCTTGGATATAATTTAGTCCAGCAAGTTTAGGAATATGGGCTTCCAATGTTTTAAAATCTGGTATGCAGATGATAACAGCAAAGTAGATGTAATGATAGAATTTTGATGTTCCAGCGAGTGCCCGAATGGATTCCAAAGAAGATGCAGACTAAACTTTTGAAATAAGTTGTTTCCAGCCTCTATATAGATATGTCCTAGACGTTTTCTTTTGTAATAAAATCTCACTGTTAACATGGTCTCTGCAGATGCAAGACAAATTCTTCAGCTTGCTTTGAATTATGAAAAGAAGATTGTAGTTGGGTTTGCCTCTGGCTATCACAAAGGTCAATGTCTTTTGTAGAATTTTCTTTCCAAATGCTGCAATCATTCATTCTTTCAATATCTCTAAAATAACCTCATTTAATTAACTTTGAGATTAAAAATCCCTAGGATATTGTTTTTACCAATATCATCCTATTTGCTAATCACTTGATCTCTGTTTGGGAGTAATACCAGCAAAAACAAAACAAAACAAAACTCCCTGAACTCTCCCAAACAAACCATTCTGAGTTAAAGTCTTGCAGTTTTTCTTTGTGCCGACAGACTCACTAGGGTTAAAAAATCGCAGGGTATTTGAAGTCTGATACTTCTTCGAGGTAATGGAGCACATTGCTGGGAGGTAGCCAGCTGCCTGCTTGGGGAGCAGCTCTCCCCACAAACCGATTCTATCATCTCTGCGTAACCATGAGCATTTATTAGAAACTTGTAGGGGAAGGCTGACTACACACCCCTGCACAGTTTTTGATGAACACTGGAATAGGTGGATGTTAAATGCTTGCCTGTTTGCTTAGACTCTGGGAAGATTTTCAAAGCTTCCACTAAGGTGGGAGACGCCCACCACTTCACTTTTTTCCCTTGCTTTTCTTTACTGGAATAGAAATATTGATCGATGCCATATTATAAGTATTTTGATCCTCTCTCTCTTACACGCGCGCGCGCACACACACTCACACACAGTTAACAACAAAAACTCAATTCTGAATCTACAATCATAAAAGACCCCATTTATAATATGCTTCATGTAAGATATATGAAGTAGAAATCTCTCCATCCAACCACACAAACTAGAGATTTGGGGCTATAAAAGTGAAGATATTTTGATCAAAAATTCCTTCTTACATCTATCCCATTTTAAAATTATTGTTTATATATTCAGTTTGATTTGCAATTTCTTTTATTTTGTGTTAGAGAAATAGGTGCCACAGTCCTGAAATCTTGGTTCACGACTGAGCGCTGAAACTGGGAAGGCAGGCCTTAGGAATTGTGTCCTGATTTTCACACTGATTCTACGAAGCTCTAACTCCCTAGAAACAGGGCATCAGTCTCACTGAGGGTCGCTACAGAGTCTTGTGGAAGGTCAGATGGGTGCAGTGGGCATGGGGGTAAAGTGTACCTCTGTCTTTGCTCCTCTTTCTTTCTAGAGAAATTTCCAGTGGATTTTAAGAGGACAACAGTCTGTTGGCAGAACTAATTCACACTTTAATAATTGATAGATTTTTATGACTCCCAGAATGTTTGTATTTTAAGAAAGTCTTATTACCCCAAGGACTCAACAGTTGGAAACATTTCAGAAGCCCTGAAGTACTGAACAGGGCAGGTAGGAAGACTTTGGAAGGGAGTGTGAGGTGGGGAGTGGTAAGCAGTGGGGGTCTGTTTTATTTGGTCTTAGAAGGAGACAAGGTCTCTGCTAGTGAACAAGCCACCCTATGAAGGCTTGTACTGGGAAGCCACAACACACGTCTCATTGACAATGGAAGAGGACGTCCTTTGGGAAGGGAATACCGCAAAACAGCTTAAATCTAGAACATCTTTAGACATTGGCCAGGCCAACTTTCTCATTTTAATGGTGAGCAAAATGTCGAGAAGGCTTGCTATGCCCGAGCATCATTTGCATAATTTATTGTCCACCACAAAAGGAAGAGCCAAGATGGTTGGCTTGCAATCTGTGTTGCAGTTCACTGCTGGTGAAGTGATTTTATTTTTGTGTCTACGTCTCCATTGACTCTTTTGAGAATCTTACAGGAAGAAGAGCGCAGCAGGTGGAATGAGAAAAGAGGGGGGTGAAGGTGCTGGCTCCAGGTTCTTGCTTTGTGATCAGAGACATGGCATTACATCTCTGTGCTTTGGTTCCTCACCTGTTATGATGGGATGGGAATGATAATTCATACTGCATAGTTTTACTATGGAAAGTTGCTAAGACGATTCAGAGCTTAGGGAATGACTAAGTTGGGAAGCTCTCTCAAATTTTACTCCTTCCTTCTTAAGTCCTTTATGAGCTCCTTTTGAGCTCATAGTTGCCTTGGCATTTGAGATGGAGTGCACCAACTGGACCTAGAAGGACTTTATACAATCTTGATTTTTCCATGACTGTTAGTGTGTGTATGAGCATGTGGAGGTTAAGGGGAGGAGAGTCCTGATGTCTTGAAGTCAAGGCCTTGGCTTTGGAAATGGACCTTGAAGTAAATGCTGATGAATGAAAGATGTGTTTTGTATTGTGCCCCCTCTAAAGAGATACAGATTCTTCATCCTTGTGAGCACTCCCAGTTTGAACACCATGTTAAGTCAAGAAAAGAAACACTTTATAACTTTGTTCAGTCCTGATCATTTAAAGGTAATAATTATATCTCTCAGATAGGTCAGACAAGAATTTATGAACGTCCCTCCATTAGCAGATTACTACTCCTGCTGGCTTGATAACTTTTAATTTCTAAGGACAGCATCAAGTTGTTAAGCTATAGTTTCTCTCTGTATCTAGTCTCTTCATGACACCTAGTTAAACCAACCTGGCTCCTTCCTCTGCCTCTCTAGCTATTTTCACACAGGTATTATTCTTTTCATTTGTACCATTTGTGTGTTTTCCAGAGGTTTGATCATAGTCACATAAATATTTTCCTATTATGAACCTGAAGTTGACTGTAAGAAAATAAGATAATTCAATGAACCACATTTTCTTTTTCTGGAGTAGAAAAGATTTAGGGAAACTTCTATATGGAGAGATAGCATCCTCCTAGGAAAATATCAGTCATACTAATACAGTTTCCCCTAAACAAGGCTACCAACAACTGAAATTAGAAAATCCCCATAATTTCAAGTTATGATGAAATAGCAAACTTGATTAATGCCTAAATATAAAATGAAAATATAACATTACACACCCCATTTACCCACTTGTAAAGCCCCTGGAAGAGTCTCAAAAGTTTTCCTCAGATAAAAAAGATTTCCATATGTTCAGAGCTGGTGAGATGGCTCTGGTGGTGTAGGGCAGCTGGAGGATGGGAGGGTGGGTGTTGCAGGGTATCAGGTCTTCTTACCCTAAAGGTTTTTAATGGTTTTAAGCTTTTTGCCAGTTCTTCTTTAGATGATTTGAGGATAATTCCATCAGATATTTTAAGATTACTTCACTCTGGTTGAAAACTAGAGTCGTTTTTTTCCTCTCCAGGATTGTGTATTTGTAGTATCTGCCAATTTCACTATTGAGTGTTCCATCTTTTCTTGCTTATTTGCAGGAGATCTTTGTACAGGCTATGCATTCCTTGCCAGATGTAAATATCTTCCCTGGACTCTGTCATCAGATAGAAGAAAATCCCCCAAACTTTCCCTTTAAGGGTTTGTGCATTTTCATCTCATTTAAGATCCTCCCTGATGTTGTAAAGATAATGTTTTCTAACTTTCTAGATTTGTATTTAATATTTATAATCAAGCCAGAGTGTGATATAAGATGCAGTAAACTATAAAATAGAATGAAGTTTAGAAAGAAAGTTGATAGAAATATTTATGTAGAATATTTGTAAGAATCAGCAAGAAATTATTAGAACTACAAACAATTTAATGACATAGTTAGACATAAAATCAACCAGTAGCAAAAATGGATTTAATATTAGGACATAAACCTGATTCACCATGTTAACAGAATTAAAAAAAAACCAATCATATGATCATCTTGACAAATGTACAAAAAGCATTAGCAAATTAAATACTCAATAACAAAAATATCTATAATAAAGCCTCAGAATATCCATTTGAAAAAATGGCACATTATACCCTAAAACCAGTCATGTTTCTCTTTACCAGTTGTTATTAAAGAGGAAATATAATACCGTATGTAATGGTAATAAACTAACAAAGGTGAATGAGTTTTATTAAAAGAAACATTCTAACATGCTATCGAAGAACACAAAAGATATGAATGAATGGGGGAATATATCACATGTCTCTGAATGAAAAGACAACATTGTAAAGATAATATTTCTTCATCAATCTATAAATGTAATGCAATTAAAATTAAAATCCATGAATATCTAAAACAATTTGGAGAAGGAGAGAAAGGACATGAGAGCAACCTTAAGTTGCATAAGTATACAGCAAATAAGCAACAATTCAATGCACAAATGGACTATTAGAATACAATAGCTCCAAAACCATGCCTAGATGCATAAAAGAAATTGTTAAGTTGGATGAGCTAGTTAAATCATTTATGACAGAAAATATTAGTTTTTTTAAAAAATGTTGACTTATGATAATAAAGAGACCAAAAATGACAACTAATACTTATTGAATATTTAACTGTGTCCCAGCTCTGCTCCAGCTGGAATATATATTGAGTTGATCTCATCACAAATGTGAATATTTTTAGGATCATTTTACAGATGACAAATCTGAAGCACAGGCACAGAGACCAGATAACTAGAATATTCCCAAGCAGGAATTCCATTCCAGGCAGTTTGGCTTAGTGTCCATATGCTTAGCCACTGCAATTCTGTGTGAGAGTGTGTGTGTGCATGTGCATGCATGTATGCGTGTGCGTGAGGGTGCACACGCACGCATGCTGGGGATTGAACCCAGGACTTTGCACATTCCAGGCAAGTGCTCTACCACTGAGCTTCATTCCCAGCCCACCACTGCTATTCTTGATGGCTATCTAAGAGCTATATTGGCTCATTCTCAGCACAAAAAATAAAGTCAGGTCCTTCCTTTAAACTACACACTGAAAACTGGAAAAAATCACGCCCCTGTTTTAAGGTTATGAAATAATCTAATATTTCTTGTCACTGGTATCTGATGAGTGATGACTAAATCACCTTATTATATAAATCTAAATCTCCAAATTTCAGGGAATCTCCTGGATGTTAACTTTTTAATTTTTTGTCTTTACTCTTTTCAAAATCTAAAGAAGAAACAAATTTGCATTTCCAAGAATTGTTAACTATTATTGGAAGAAAATAAGAAAGTAATGAAGCCTATCTGATCTCTAGAAGCACTATATATTTTTGAGAAAAGATTTGCAGGGCTTTTGAATAAGGAAATTTCTGATACATATTGAACTGATCACCCATGGAAATACTTGGGGCATGATAGCTAAATGTTGAGATACTTCCTGAATATTATTTTTGGTGGGAAACAAAAAATGTACATCATCTCTGATGAGGTAGACTCTAAAGAACATGTACCTAAAAACCCATACATTTATCTCAACCAGGTGAAATAAAATGCACATATAATAATGTGAATTGAAGATGCCAGCATTGGGATGATAAAGTTTCAGTGAATTAAAATATTGGGGCTGGAGCGGTGGATCGGCAGTTACAGTTCTTGCCTGCCATGCACAAGAACACAGGTTCAAATTCCAGCTCCACATACACAATGATATGTTGGAGCAACGAAAACCACATGAAAAACTAAATAAAATTGGTTTTCTCTCTCTCTCTGTTTCTCTCTTTCTCACTCACTGTCCCTCTTTCTTTAAAAAAAATCTAAAATGTAAAAAGTTTACTTTTGTTTATATTATAATAAATTTTATATTAAAAATATCTTCCTGAGAGAAGATTTAAGATGGCAGTTTATAGTAAGGTTCATTCCTAGTTGCTCTGTAACTTGGATTCAAGCAGTGGGAATATTGCTTCTCAGTTGAGGCGGTTAAGAGGGATTTCACTAAAATTCCATATTGGACAGAGTGTCTTAGAGACTCAGAAATTTGGATGCATTAAATAAAGAAGAAAGAGTACATTGGAACTGAGCTGCTCATGGCAGCAGCAGCTAAGGCAGCACTGGCTCACCGCAGAGGGAGGGAGACCGCAGAGGGAGGGAGAACACAGAAGGAACACAAAGGGTGGGTTTGGTATGGAAAGAACCTGAGATCAGAAAAGCAGCCTGAACTTAGCTGATCCAGAGGTTGCATTGTGAACTGGTGCTTGAAAAGTGTTGTTTCTCATCTGTCCAAGTAAAGCTGAGTTTGATCCATCTTGAAATGGCCACAGGGCAGCTGCAGCTGCTGCTGTAGGGGCTGGAAGATGAGAATAAAATTTCCAGCAAGTGGCTACTGTGTGGCCTAGGCCACACGTAGCACAGCATGTGTGAAAGACGCACAGAGATTGTCCCAAGGGGATTCAAGTCGGAAAGACAAAGGTGAGCCCTGCTTGGCTTTCACTTTGAGTCTAGTGGCTCATGTGACCAGCTGAAGTGGGCTGGGAAACTGAATGGGTGGGTGTGAATACACTCTGCAACTAAGCCTGGGAAGCCTTGCTCTGGGGCAGCGGAGAGAGAGTGGAGTATTGGCTCCTTTGCCCTGTGTGGAGAATTTTTGGGAAGCTCCTGAGATCCAGACCTCTGACATATGTCAACAATGCCAGGGCCTAGGGGTGTGATGATCTAATCTATCAGGAACAGACACCCAACAAAGCCCCTAAGGCCTGATTGGACCTAGGCCCAGTGGCTGGAACTCCTGCCCTAGAATTCTGCAGCAGCCCCCCCCTGGCAGTGCTGGATCTGGTCTGTGCAGACAAAGGTCCCACTGCTAGTACTTCCCACTCCAGCCACCTTGTGCTGGTGAGAAGAGAAGCTGAGAGCAATTTCAGTCTCAGTCTTAGGTCTTTCCATCTGGCAGCCCGGTGAGCCACAAAAACAGAAGGGGTTAACAACTCCCGATCTCCTCTCTCAGTACATAGCCCAAGAAGAAATGGAAAGAACAGTTGAGCACGGGCAATGAACACCCATTCTCACTACTGTTTTGAACATCTCAGTGGAGGCAATTTATTAATTTTTCATTAAGAATCTTCTTTTCATTGTGTGTGTGTGTGTGTGTGTGTGTGTGTGTGTGTGTGTGTGTTCTTGTGCCATTGATTGGTTCATGGATATATAAAGATATACATATTTTTTTCTCATTTCAGCATTTAATAAAAACAATTATTTTTCCTGCCTTAGCCTTTTGAGGGTTAGGATTTGGGGTTTCTTTGTTTTGGTTTTGTTTTCATCTGTTTCTCTTCTATTTCTCTCTTTTCTTATCCAAGTAACAACTAAATTCTCTTTTTCCCTCTCTTTCTCTACCATTGTTTTATTTCTCCTATTTTCTTCCTCCTTCTGTATAACCATAACCTGCTATATCTTTTCTGCATTCTTTCTGTTCACTTTTTGAAATTGTAAACTTTCTTCTACCTTCCTATCCTATTTTCTTTTCTCTAAATGAGCTGTATTTTTACCATCTTTTAGAACTAATTAGTTTACATGACTCCTGGCTCCCTTGTATTCGTGTTGCTGCAATTTTTATTGATATGGATGACATAGTTGACACCTGTTGTTTGCTTTAATGCCAAATATAGTTTACGGTTACTTATTATTTTTGCTGTTAACAATTGATGATAACACCTCTCCTTTTTGTTATTTTTTTTTGTGTGTGTGATAATTAACATTATAGATGCCATAGTAGGAACTGAGTATTTCAGTGCTATACATCGTTTGCATTGGTTGTTGCTATTGTTTGTTACTTCCTGTTCTGTGAGGTGCTGGGAGCATATGGAAACACGACATGTTCACATGAAATAAATAACCAAAAAACAGGAAGCCTTGCAGCACACAAAAATTAACACTGAAATATCAGCTATACTTTAATACAGAGTCTTTATTGAATTTATGTTTAGATTATCTGTCTAATGATGAGAGAGGTGTGTTGAAATCACCCTGTCATCATTAGACAGTAAAGGCTCCTTGGTCCTGAAAAATAAATCAAATGGACTTAATAGTCATCTATAAAATATTTCTTCCTGCAGCAGCTGAATATGCTGTCTTCTCAGTGGTTCATGGAAACTTCTCCGAAACATACCACAATCTAGGTCACAAAGCAACTCTTAGCAAATACAAAAATGAAAATTAATGCCTTGCATTTTATCAGATCATAAGGGAGTGAAATTAGCAATCAACAAGACAAAAAAACTATGGAACTATACAAACACATGGAGATTGAACAGTACACTTTTGAATGATGACTGGTGATAGAAGAAATCAGGGGAGAAATTTAAAAATTCTTAGACTCAAATGAGAATAGTGATACAACATACCAAAACTTCTGGGATACTCTGAAGGTAATTCCAAGAGGAAATTTTATATCTATGGGTACCTACATAAGAAAATTGTAAAGGTATTAAATAAAAAATCTTATGATGTATCTGAAGGCCCTTGAAAAAGAACAAACCCATTCCCAAACCAGTAGAAGCAAGGAAATACTTAAGATCAGAGCTGAAATCAATGAAACTGAGAATGAAAAAACAATGCAAAGGATCAGTGAAATGAAGAATTGGTTCTTTGAAAAGACAAACAAGATTGGTAAGTCCTTACCCAAACTAACCAAATGAAAAAGAAAGAAAACCCAGATTAATAAAATTAGAGATGAAAACAGAGAAATCACCAAGGAAGTCATAGAAATCCCGCAGATCATTAGAGACTATTTTGAAAACTTATATTCTAATAAATTGGAAAGCCTACAAAAATGGACATATTTCTAGACACACACAATCTGCCAAAATTGAATCAAGAAGACATTGAAGGGGCTGACGCAGTGACTCAGCAGTTATGGCACTTGCCTAGCATGCATGAGCATGTGGGCTTGAACCCCAGCACCATGTACACAACCAAGTGTTGGAGCAATGAAGGCCATATGAAAAAAAAAAAAAAACTAAATAAAATCAATTCTCTTTCTCTCTCTCACTGTTCCTCTCTCTTAAAAAAAGAGACATAGAAAACCTAAATAGATCAATAACTTGTAATGAGAGAAGCAGTAATATAGTGCTAGAAATTCTAGCTAGAGAAATTAGACAATAGAAGGAAATAAAAGGAATAAAAACAGGAAAAGAAGAAGCCAAGTTATCACTGATTGCAGATAATATAATTCTACATTCAGAAGATCCAAAGAACTCCACCCAAAGACTGTTGAGCTAGTAAAGAAAATTGGCAAAGAAGTAGATTACAAAATCAATATACAAAATTCAACAGTGTTCCTCTATATCAACAATAAATCTGCTAAGAGAGAAATCAGGAAAACAATCCCATTCACAATAGCCTCATAAAACAAAATAAAATAAAACACCCAGGAAATCTAACCAGGGAGGTGAAAGACCTCTCAATGAAAATTACAGAATATTGAAAAAGGAAATTGAAAAAACCTTAGAAGATGGAAAGACTGCCCATGCTCATAGATATGCAAAATTAATATTGTTAAAATGGCCTTACTATCAAAAGCAATACATAGATTCACTGCAATCCCCTTCAAAATATTGGTGACATTCTTCACATAACTAGGAAAAACAGTTTTAGGAAGAAATTATGCTGAGCAAAGTTAGCCAAACCCAGAGAGTCAAGGGTTCAATGTTTTCACTCATTTGTGGAGGCTGGAGCTAAACCCAGGCCTATCAGAAAGGTAATTAACCTCGTGTGTTAGACTCAGGAAAGGCATAGCAACACATAATCTAGGGCAACCATATGTATGTAGTGGGGTGAGGGGAAGGGACAGTAGGAGAGGAGAGAGGGAGGGAGAATGAGGAGGGATATAGGGAGACAATCAACAATGTAGCATACTCTTTACCATTCTGAGAATCCAAAATAATACTTATGCAATCATTCAGTTAGGGAAAATTCACAACCTACGCATTTGTATTTTTTTAGCGGCAAAAAACAGAAGACTCAAGAGAATGGGGTGTGGGTGATGTGGGGGTAATTCTGGTTTAAGAATATATGCATATCATATTATTACTTTATATACATTTATGATTGTATAATACCTCAAATCCTCAATAAAAAAATTTTAAAAGATTATAAAATTCATTTGGAAGGATAGCCAAAGCAATCCTAAACCATAAAAGCAATGCAGG
Source organism: Aplodontia rufa (assembly GCA_004027875.1). Lineage (NCBI taxonomy): Eukaryota > Metazoa > Chordata > Mammalia > Rodentia > Aplodontiidae > Aplodontia > Aplodontia rufa. The sequence goes on from PVKS010023283.1 coordinate 23,538, forward strand.
AGACATCAAAATACCCGACTTTAAATTACACAACAGAACTATGGTAACAAAAACTGCATGGTACTGACATAGAAAGGGCTATAAAGACCAATGGTATAGAATAGAAAATGCAGAGACAAATCCATGCATTTAAAGTCATTTTATCTTTAAATAAGGTGTACATTCAAGAAAAGATAGCCTTGTCAACAAATGGTGCTGAGAAACTGGTTATCCCAATGTAGAAGAATGAAACTAGAACCATATCTGTCACTCTAAACAAAAAACGACTCAAAATGAATAAAAGATCTAGGAATTAGACTAGAAACTATGCAAATCCTAGAAGAAAAATGTAGGGTCAACACTCTAACATATAGGCCAGGCAACAACTTTCTCAACAAGACACCTAAAGCTCAGGAAATAATGGCAGAGTTGATAAGTGGGATGGCATCAAATTAAAAAGCTTACCCCCATCAAAGGAAATAATTAGTAATGTAAAGAGAGAACCCACAGAAGAGGAGAAAATCTTTGCTAGGTATTCTTCTGACAGAGGATTAATATTTAGTATATATAAAAAACTTAAAAAACATAACATCAAAAATCAGATAACTCAATTAATAAATGAGAAATGAATTAAACAGACACTTATCAAAAGAAAAAATACAAATATCTAACAAATATATGAAAAAATTGTTCAACATCATTCACTTTTAGGGAATGCAAATCAAACCTACACTGAGATTTCATCTCACACCAGTCATAATGGCAGCCATCAAGAATGCAAACAACAACAAAGGTTAGAGAGGATGTGAAGAAAAAGGAACTTTTACATTGTTGGTGAGATTGTAAGTTAGTACAGATACTATCAAAAGACTAGGCATGGATCCACTGTATGACCCAGTTATATCACTCCTCAGTATTTATCCTAAAGAATCAAAATCATCATACTATAGTGATACATGTACACCAGCAAAAAAAAAAATCACAGTAGCCAAAATATGATACCAGATTAGATGTCCATCTACAGATGAATGGATAAATAAAAAGTACCATATATAGACAATGGAGTTTTATTCAGTCACAAAGAAAACTAAAGTATGTCATTTGCAGGAAAATGAAAGGAACCTGAGACTAGTACGTTAAGTGAAGTAAGCCAAACTCAGAAGGTGAAGGGTCATATGTTTTCTCTCCTATGTGAAAGCTAGAGAGGAAAAAGGAATGGAAAGGTGGGGAGGATCTCATTAAAATAAAAGGGAGATCAATAGAGGAAAGGGACCAGGGGTTGGGAGCAGGGGAGGAATGGGGGAAGTGATGGGGAGTGATATTGGTCAAATTATATTGTTATATTGTGTACATGTGTGAATAAAATTCTATCATAATGTGCAACTATAATGTACCAATAAACAGTGTGGAATGAAAAATATATCTTGGTAACACAGCTTACCTCTCAGGAACTTAGCACTTCCTCATCTCTTTCTAATTCACTCTGTTGACTTACCCAAGTCCTTCTATTTAAACTTTCTCTGCTCTCCAAGGGCACAGCTGCAGCTTAAATAAGCAGAGTACAGATAGGAAATTCAATCTCTTACAAATGCTTATGGCAGTCAGAGGACATAAGCCACCATAATTATCGTTAAAATCTCTTATCTTCTCTAATATTTGATATCCCCAAATTCCTGGGAGCATTGCCCTTTTCTGTCACGAGCAGCCGTTTGCTGTGCCATTTTGTCCTGAACAATGTGAATTCATGTATACCTTGCTCCTCATACATGTCTCTCTCTTGTCACCAGTGCCCCCAAGAATGAAACATTTCTTCTCTGTTGAGTGCTTTTCTTAACAACCTATCCACACAAGTCTTTCCTTGGATAGTGTTGGTGGAGAGCGGAGGGGAGGAATCAAGTGGAAAAAGTAGGTGTGTGTGTGGGGGTGCGGGAATATTCGTGTTAGTTATATGGGCACACATGTGTTTTTGTTTTCTCCTCAGTTCACCAAAGAGTTAACATTTCTGCAGCCCTCCTGCCTAGCAAAAAAGCTTAGCAAAGAAGAGTTAGTAAAAGTATATGGTACAAACATATCTAAAATGCCTTAAATGAAAACCTAAATGCTTTTGATTTGCCATTTGAAAAACACAGTTCTTTGATTTTAAAAAAAATTGACTTCCCAGAAAGTACCAGTAATATCCCTGTACCACAGCCAGTTTTTGCGATCTTCCATCTACTTTTTGATCTCTGTATCCTACTTGATATGATACAGTGTTCCATATTGGGAAGTAAGAGGCTGGGAGCTCAGCTATATGGAAGGAAATATCTATCCCCAAGTTACTCTCACCTCATGCTTTTATTTGTGAAAGATTTTCATATTTCTTAATTTTAATGACTCAGCAGAATTGTAGAACTGTAGAAAAATAAAAAACAATTGGCTTTTAGAAATTGGGATCAAGTTGTATGATTGGTATGCCTGATTACAAATTAGTTTCAAGTTCTATTTTAGCTATTTATGCTTTTTTTTTTTTTAAGAGAAAAAGGGACAGTGAGAGAGAGAGAGAGAGAGGAAGAGAGAATCAATTTTTTACCTAGTTTCTCATATTGCCTTCGTTTCTCTGAGACTTCGTTGTGTACGTAGTGCTCGGGTTTGAACCTGAATCCCCGTGCATGCCAAGCAAACGCTGTAACTGCTGAGATCCAGGCATCCCCTATCTATTTATGTTTTAATATAATTATTAAATTCATATTACTGGTACAAATTAAAGGTATTTCCATACTTGCATATGTCATGCTTTCATCAAATCCTCTCTCCCTTCTGCCTTCTTTTGACCTCCCCTCCCTTCCCCACTTAGTCCCTTTCCCTTTCTCAAATTCAAATGCTGTTTAACTACCCAACTTCAAATCTCCTGGCCTTATCCTAGCACTGTGGAGGGGAAGAATGTTGTTAAATTTCCTTCTGCCATTACAAATATCTGCTTAAAATTAGTATCATATTTTTAAAGAAGAGAATTAGTTCCACTTAATATTACTAGTATTAAATTTACATCATTAAAAGTGATATAAATAACAATTATTAAATTCTACAAATCATAGGTGATCCAGAGAGCAAGTAGCCTTCAATTTTGAGGAGTCTTAAGACCCAGTGATGTGACAATATTACTAGACCACCCGTGTTGAGACTGCGATTCTGATTGTGGTCTTGTGTTTTAAAGGGGCCCTGAACTATTATTTTATTACTACATATATAGTAAGTGCTTTCTGTAAATCTGCCAAATCTCATCTACTGACTTCCTCAACAAAATCAACCATTTATGCCTGTCATCGCTGCAAATCTCAGGGAACCACAGGAACATCACTAGGAGTTATTTCGCTCATGTTTTCTGTCAAACAAATTGCAATATTAGTGCTAACAACATTTTTCACCTGTTCTTTTTTAGATGAGAATGTTGTAATGAGCTGTTTAAAAGCATTTTGATTCTAGAAGCGCTATGCCTAATACTCTGAGTACTTTTGTAGGTGATTCACAGGATTTAATACTTTGTAATTGCTGTGTTCCCTTCATCCCTATATAATCTGGAGGAAAAAAAGATTCTTTCCAGCCCCTGCCCTATTGATGGAAGGAATCTAGGACAGAGTGCCTCCCAGGATGTATCCAACTGCATCGGGTTGTATTATGAGGGCAGAGAAACCTTGGTCTAGGTTCAATTTTATCTTCCCTGGAGGAGACTGAGATGTATGAAATTAGCTTCAGCTGAGTTGTGCTTAATGACCAGAAGTTGGAAAATATTCTTGCCCTTGTTTCGCAGCTACACATTACAATGCATAGCTCCTGGGAGCACAATGCCACATGACCTGAAATTGACCATGGAGGTCAGATCCAGAATCTGTTGCAGAGGTTGCATGCTCTCATGTATTACTCTCATGGTATGGAAACAATACCTTTTTGTTTTCTCTTCCTTCTGTTTCCTTTTTTTGGGGTGGTGGTTACTGATGTAGTATACAGTTTTCTATTTTGATATATCTCTAGTTATTTTCATAATTTCTTTTTTCTTTTCAGTTTTTTCAGAGAGAGAAATAATTTTATTTAGTTTTTCATGTTAATTTCCTTGCTCCGAGACTTCGCTGTGTACGTGGTGATAGGGTTTGAACTTGCCTACTCGTGCATGCTGGGCCAGCACTGTAACTGCTGAGCTACCACTCCAGCCCCATAATTTCTTTTTTTAAGAGAGAGAGAGAGAGAGAGAGAGAGAGAATCAATTATCAATTTTATTTATTTATCTAGCCTCTCTTTCTCCAGTACTGGGTTGTGTATGTGGTGCTGGGGTTTGAACCGGGGGCCTCATGCATGCCAGGCAAGCACTCCAACCTCTGAGCCACCTCTCTAGCCCCATCTCTACTGTTTTTGAGTATGTCTTTGTATAACATTTTTAGTCTTTACTCTAGGTGTTATCATTTGAGAGAATGACGTTTAGAAACCATACTTCCCTTTATGTCCTTTTACTCTCCTTTGTTTTAATATAACCACCTTAAATATTTTCTCTGCATATATTTAGGAAAATATCAGAGAGTATTAAAAATTTTGTTACAACTTTTGAACATAATTTAGAAATCTCAAGAAGGGAAGAAAAGCATTTTCTATTTACCCATATTTTTGTTACCTTACCACATTCTTCTTTTCTTTGTCGATAGTCTAAGGTTCCTTTTTTCCCAAACAAAAACTTATTTACTCTCTGTTATAGTACTTCTTTTCAGCCATTCTTTAGAGTAGGTCTTCTGGTAACAATTTCCCTTAGACTTCTTTTATTGGAGTATGTACAATTTCTTTCTCATTCCTGAATGATATGTTCATTGGTTATAGATTCTGAGTTGACAGTTGGTTGTGTGCTTGAAAAATATTGTTTCATGTCTTCCTCAGCCCTCACGGTTTCTGATGAGAAATCTGGGATTAAATGAATTGTTTTTCCCCCACCTCTCAATTGTTATTTGTCTTTCCCTAATTCTTTGTCTGGAGTTTAAATAAGTCTGATTGTGCATCTTGGAGTGGATTTTTAGTTCACTTAGGTTCTTTAAATGGTAAATTTCTGCATTCTGTCAAATTTAGGGTGCTTTTAATGATTATTTCCTGAATTATTTTCTATTTCTTCTTTATCCCTAATCAGGAATCCTAATATATGATTTTTTATTGATATACCACAGATCCCTGAGGATTTCTTTCAGTATTTTTTCTTTTTATTGCTCTACCATTCTTTCATTGATCTTTCCTGTTGCTTCGATTCTGCTAATGAGCATATCATTGATTTTTTTAGATATCAATTATTACATTTTTATTTCTAAGATTCCCATTTTCCAGTTCTTTATACCTCTGTTTGTTTTCTGAGATTCTCTATTGTTTTTGTTTGTTTCAAGCATGTTTGTTAGAGTTTGCTGGAGAATATGATGGTTACTTTAAAATCTATGTCAAATAATTCTGACATCTCTGTTATCTCAATATTAGCATTTATTATTGTCTTTTCTTTTTCATTTAGTAGGAAATCTCCCTGGTTCCTGAAATGAAACCTGAACATTTTGAGCATTATGCTAGGAAAATCTGGATCTTGTTTAAACCTCCTCTTGCACACTGCTTTTTGTGCCTGCTCCCCTTTTTCTTTGGTCACTTTAACGGGGCTCTATTTGTTAGTGCTGACGGAGATGGGAAGACTAGCTTTAATCAGTCCTTCATTGACATCATGACAGAGGGTTATCTTATTATTACTGGGAGATAAAAAAAAATTTGACTCTGTGTGAGGTCTCCCCTGATGTCATTCCATCAGGGAGAGAAAGAAATACCTCGTTACTGATGTGTGGGTACTGATGCTGAGGATCCATGATCCTCATGGATAACCTTACTAGTACCAGTGGGGATGAAAGTGCCAACCCTAAACTCAGCCTTCGCTGCCACCACATTTGGTGGCAGTGTTGTGACACTTCATTATAGTCTGTGAGGGTCAAAGAGTAGAGTCCCCAATGGCCTCTTTTCTGATGTTAGTGGAGTAGCTTATTGCTGTTGTGTTTGCCAGGAATAGAACTTTGTGTGTGTGTGTGTGTGTGTGTGTGTGTGTGTGTGTGTGTGTGTGACAGTGTTCTGTCTTACTAAACTGCTCTTTCCTTATTCTTTGCATTCACAGAATAGGCTTTATTTTCTTTTGTTTACTTTTTTGTCTGTACCTATTAGTGTTTCTAGGTTGCTGGATTCTTGGCCTGGAAATTTGGTATCTATGAGACAAAAGAAAACCCAGGTACTTACCTGGGTTGTTTCTTGGGTTTTGATGCCCCTACCTTGTCTGCCATCTTCTTTCCATCCACTTATGTTTATTCTGTGTAATGTCAAAGATATGTGCTTGTACTTAGCAATAGGAAATAGGAAAAAAAGAAGAAGAAAAAGAACTGTGTCTACTCCATCTTCCTAGAAGTTCCAAGTCACTCTGAAAACTTTTTAGCCACTCTCATAAAATAACAAGGAACACCGCATATCAGAATTTCCATGATATTTAATCACAAAAGAATACTTCTAGTGTGAACTTCAGTACTTACTGTAATGTTAAAGAAACTATTTTGTCTCAAAAAATACCTTGGAAAATCTCTTCACTAATGCTGACAGCCGCAAATCAGTCACTTCCTTTTTTTCTCATCATGAACCTATTTGTATTCTCTTGCAAATATTGCATTGTGCTTGTTATCTGCATATAATGCCATACACCTTCCTTTGCCATTATCATAACCTTTACTTACCTTTCTTACTACAATGTTATGTTCAGTTCTGTGCTGAATAGTTACAAAGAGTGTGGACATTCTTATTTTGTTCCACTTTTGAAAGGCAATGTGGTTAACTCTAGGTTTTTAGTAACTAGATTTTATCAAGTCAGCTAGGTCCTCTTTCAGTTTTCTGTGAAGTTAGTCATGAATACATACTGATCTTTATCAAGGAAGGAAGTTTTCCTTCCTCTGAGATGATCAAGTGACTTTTTTTCATTTAGTTTGTTATTGTTTGGATGTCATTGGTAAGTTTGCTGATATTGAGTTTTGTTGAACTGTTTGACTATAGCATGCTGGATTGTGATAGAGTAATTTCTAAAAAAATTGATTGACTAGGGAGTGTAATCATTTACTGTAAATTTGTGCACACTTAAAATATTCATAAATTAAGCAGATTTATAATTTTCTTTATTTTCCATCTATTTTTTGGACTCAAGGATATACTAGCTTCATAAAATGAGTTGGGAAGCTTTCCTTTTATTTTTCTGGCACAACTCATATGAGAAAGGGATTATCTGTTCTTGAAAGTTTGGTAGCACTCAACTGCAAAGCCATGTGGGGCCAATGTTTGGTCATTTTTGGAGGAAAAATCCTTGATTTTCGTATCCAGTTCTTTAATGGTGGTTCATCCATTTGAATATTATATTTCTTCTTGGGTTTATTTTGGCATCTTACATTTTCCCCAGAAATGTATCCATTTAAGCCTGATTTTCAAATATCTTGGCATATAGTTTTAATAATATTCTACTATTTTAAAAACATCTCCTTTGCATCTGTAATTTATTGCAAGTTATTTTCCCCCACATTAAAAAGAATACTTCCACACCCCAGTTGTATTCATCTGTGCAGGGAATTACCATTTAGTTTTGTTAACTATCTTTATTAAAAATAAGATTTATGTAATTGATTTCTGGCCTTTATTTTTTCTCTCCTTTTTTAAAATCTGGGTTTATTATGTTGCCATTTATAAAAACTTATGACTGAATGCTTAATTCAGTTATTTATATCTTTATTATTTTTACATATACTTATTTTTAGAATTAAGCAGTCTTCTAAACTTGACTTCTGCTTTGTCCCACTTTGACATGAAGTGTTATAATTGCCATTTAGTCTGACATATATTATAATTTTCATATTATTTTTGTTTCCAGATTATTTACTTGTGTATTTTCAAATTACATATATACACACATATATATGCGTATAAATACACATATATACGCATATATATGCATTTATATGTATATATACACACATAATTATAAATCATTTTTAAAGCCACCAAATGAAATTGATTTTAATTTTATTATAGAAGAAGAGAAGACAATCTATATGTTGTTGATTACTTGGTCTTTCTGAGACTTCTTTTGAGTCTTAGTTACTCTGGTACTAGTTTTTATCTTCCAGAGAAGATTATATTAAAATATTCAACTACAAATTTCTCTGTAATTGTTGAAAATTTTTATTTTATTTATTTTGAGATTGTGTTGTTAGATGCATATACATTCATGATCATTATATTTTCCTAACTTCTGTCTCTTTTTAACAGTATATAATGTTATTTGCATATATATGAGGGTCAAAATGCATTTTCATAATGACAGAAGATATACACATATATAGATTCAGTTACACAAATAGATGACCAATAATCATGACATCATTCAGGAAATAAAATTTTAGCTAAGTATATCAACTTCAATTTTCCTACTTCTTTTTTTCTTTTAAAACTATAATGCACTAATAAAAATATATATAAAAAATATATTAAAAAAAGCAGTGTGGTGACTCCTCAAAAAATTAGGGCTGGAACCACCTTATGACCCACCTGTCCCACTTCTGGGTATTTTCCCAAAAGAGTTAGAATCAGCATATTATAGAGATGTGGCTTCATCAATGTTTATAGCAGCTCAATTTACCATAGCTAGACTATGGAACCAACCCAGACGCCCCTCACTTGACAGTGGATACAAAAACTTTCGTACATGTATACGATGGAATACTACTTGGCCATTAGAGAAGATGATATTATGGCTTTCAAAATCAAATGGATGGAGATGGAAAAAATTGTGCTAAGTGAAGTATCCCAATCTCAGAGACTCAAGGGCTGAATGTTTTCTCTCATTTGTGGAAGCTAGAATACATCTGAAAACAGTGTCAGATGGCTAAGCTAACAATAACCTCAAATTGTATGAATTTGTACACAAACGGGGGATCATTGCCTAGGATACCTGGAGGCGTAGGGTGGGGGGA
>PVKS010023284.1:0-32566 GCA_004027875.1 Aplodontia rufa
GGGTAGCTCGTGGAGGAATGACATCGGCTTCTGGGATGGTTCCCCCATATTCCCACTCTCCAGTCTCCTATGAGTTCTTCATACACCCTCCCCATACCCATCCCCCTCCCTACACCTCCAAGTATCCTAGAGAGCCATCCCCCTAATGCTCTGAAAGTCATTCAATTTGCAGTTTTGTTAGGTTAGCCGTCAGCCCTACTGCTTCCCCATATATGCTAGCATCAACAGATGAGAGAAACCATTCAGCCCTTGAGTCTGAGATTGGGAGACTTCACACAGCATAATTCTGTCCATCTCCATCCATCATTAGTTATAAGGGAAATGCAAATCAAAACTTCAATGAGATACCACCTCACTCCTGTTAGAGTGGCAAAAATGAAAAGTACAAACAAAGACAGAAGCTGGAGGGGCTGTGGGAAAAGAGGAACACTACTACACTGCTGGTGGGACTGCAAACTGGTTCAGCCACTATGGAAAGCTGTATGGAGAATCCTCAAAAAATTAAGGTTGGAACCACCTTATGACCCAGCTATCCCACTCCTGGGAATTTTCCCAAAAGACTTAGAATCAGCATATTGTAGCGATGTGGCTTCATCAGTGTTTTTAGCAGCTCAATTTACTATAGCTAGATTATGGAACCAACCCAGATGCCCCTCACTTGACCAGTGGATACAAAAGCTTTGGTACATATATACTATGGAATACTACTCGGCCATTAGAGAGGACGTTATTCTGTCTTTTGAAATCAAATGGATGGAGATGGACAGCCTCTTTCTTTCTGTCCTGAAAACTCCCCACGATCTACTGGTCCCCCATGACAGAGTTAGTGGTTTCCCCCATTCCATTTATTTGAATGCTCCATCTCTAATGTAGCTAGTCAGCTTTTTCCGTGTGCACTGTCACCATCCTGTTACAGGAAGGAACCAAGAATGGAATGATCTCCAGTACAGAGGTTCCTCCAAAGACTTCGAAATGGAACCACCCTATGACGGAGCTCTTCCACTTCTCAATATTTATCCCCAAGAATTAAAGTCAGCATATGATAGCTCTGCAGGCACACCATGTTCACAGCAGCACAATACACAATAGCCATAGGATGAAACCAGTCTAGGTGTCCATCAGCAGATGAGTGGATTAAGAAAATGTAGTATAAATACAGAATGGAGCTTAATTCATACATAAAAGCGAACAACATTATGTCATATGCAGGAAAATGGATCGAACTTAAGAGCATTTTGTTAAGCAAAATGTGAAGACTTAAAAGTCAAAGGTCATGCTTTTCTCCCATATATGGAAGCTATAAAAAAAAAGTAGGGAAAGAGGGGAGGGAAAATCGCATGAAAATAGAAGGGAAACCAGGACTTAGAGGTACCAGGACTTAGGAGAAGGAGATTGAAAAAGGAAAGTAGTGACAAGGAAATTGAGCAAATTATGTTGTGATATTGTGTGCATGTATGAAAGTATAACAGCGAACCCCACTATTATACACAATTATTATGTGGTGCAATTTTTTAAAGAGAGAAAAAGAGAAGCAATTTTATTTAGCTTTTCATGTGGCTTTCATTGCTCCAACACTTTGTTGTGTGCATGGTGCTGGGGATCAAAACCACATCCTTGTGCATGCCAGGCAAGCGCCATAACTGCCAAGCTACTGCTCCAGCCCAATGTGGTGCATTTTTATTGGTATAAAAAGAATAGAATGATTCCTTCCTGTGTGTGGCTGTTCATTTCTTCGTAAATCTTGTCACAGTGTAGCTAATCTATCTTTACTTCATTATCATCATAGAAACAAACAGGGATAACACAGCCATTGTACCCACTTAACTGTCATTTATAGATGACAGCAGAAATGTCCCATGGAATTGCTCTTCTTTCTGTTGCTCCTGTGTGGTAGCCACCATCATCTGATCAAAGCATTCCCTGCACATTGTAGGTGGAGAAGCCCCCTTACTGTTCTGTGCATGTCCCGCCAGGTGTCATTGACCGGTGGGAGCTAATACAGGCCCAGGCCCTGAGCAAGGAGTTGAGGATGAAGCAGAACCTTCAGAAATGGCAGCAGTTCAACTCGGACCTGAACAACATCTGGGCCTGGCTGGGGGAGACGGAGGAGGAACTGGAGCAGCTGCAGCACCTGGACCTCAGCACTGACATCCAGACCATAGAACTCCAAATCAAAAAGCTCAAGGTCACTGCCCCTTTCCTCTCCCTCCCTGGCCAGACAGCGAGCGGCCATGTGTAACACCTGTTCAGAAACCGCCAGCCCCAGTGCTTTCATTCACACAACAGCAGAACAAAAGATCTAACCAAAATGAATAGGAATGCTCTCCTCTCCCGTATCCATCCCAAACCCATGCATTGCATAAAGGTGGTTTAGAAGGGCAGAAAGGTGGGCCATATCATAGAGCTCTGCACCTTGTGATCATTTATAATTTAATGAATTGGTGCTTTAAGAAATGGCCCAAGAGCCATGAAAGCTCCAGGCACCTCTGAGACCTATTTAACCTCTTTGTAAGGGAAACAGAAATATAATCAGAGCCCTGCACATCTCTAGCTAAGTGCTGAAAAGAAAGCTTTTCCAAAACTATTTGTGTGAATTTGTAGGAGACCTGATGAGACCACTCAAAATTTTCAAAGTGGCAAAACTTCCAAAATTGATGATGGTTGTTATGGCAAGAGTAGTATAACTGTAATGAGTAAAACAGAATAAAATTGTTAAGCACTTGTGGTTAAACACTTGCATTTGATTTCAGCCTGGGTGGGTGTAGGACACAGAAAGCTTCCCTTAACTCCAGCGCTGAATCTTGAAATTCTGCTTAGTCTAAGCTACTGAGTTGTGTCATGTGTAGAAATTTAAGAACATCCCTTGGACTGGAATCCCAGTTTCTTTTTAATAGCTCTGTAGCTGCTAGTTTTTTGTTTGAGGAACATCACGATGTGTTCTTCCTTAAAATGTTGCCACCCAGGATCTCCAGGCTCAGAATTAAGAGTGTCACATGTTTGTTTCTGTGGTTTTAGGATGCGCTGTTTATTTGGTGTTGGTATCTTTGTGGCTTACTTTTGGGTGGTTGCGTTGTTTTGTTTTAAGATATTCCCACAGTTGTGGCATTCTCCAGAGAGTTCTCTGCACCAGCCCAATGAATTTCAGCACAAAGCGCTTGGAAGGGAGATGTGGTCTACAGAATCCTCATAACGAAATGTAGTTTTCTTTAGAGTCCCTAAATTACTCTAGTTAGACAGATTTCATCGGAACCAGATTCCTTTGAAAGTTGATAAAGCAAGTGTTGGCCAGAATCTGAGACCTCAGGAGAGGAGGGGAGGAAAAGGGGACCTTGGAAGTTAGCCTGCGTGATAAGTTAAAAATGGTTCTCCTCTGTCGCCCGCCCTTCTTCATCCCCCCTGACTGTTTTCTGTAAATAAATCTGTGTGGAACTGTCAAGTACTTTCAATAATATCTTCTGATCATATGCTATTTCTGTGTTTGATTTTATAGAACAGCATGTTAAGAACCTATTGAAAAGTGAAAATTTAAGTCAAGTTGGGGATATAATAGAATTACTGAGAAATTATAATAAAATGCAGCCTGGGTAGATGGGATTTCCTGAATTGGTCCCCTGAGATTGATCTGTGGGTGTTTAAACAGCACCCCGATACTCAAAAATTAATATGAGGTCCAGTTCTTAGAACTGAGTTCTAGATTGTATAAAAATGCACAAAGTCAAATATCAGACATTTTGGGAGGAGTGACATTGAACTAAATCGCTTAGCTCCAGTAATAACCCAATTCATTCTCTTAATTGTCACAAGAATGTGGCCTGTGACATGGCAGTGCTCTCAGCCAGGGGTCCACTGTGCCTACAGTTTTTGGCCTCTGAAACCCTCTGTCATAAACTCACTCAGTTCTTCTGAACACAAGCTTGAGAACCATTAGTCTAGTGAACTAGGATAATAGACTAGCTTAAAAAATAATAATAAAAGCAGGTGTCCTGCTCTCCCCAAATACTGGAACCAGTTTTCCATTTTGTTTTATTGTGGCTGAGCCTTGCAAGGGATCAAGTCAAATCAGCTGACTTCGTTCATTTCATGTAGTCATCATTACTTCCTCTAAGGCTCCTCTTCGCTTTATTTATCATTTTTGCTTCTTTATTTTTAATTCCCATTCCTCAGACTATTGGCAACCATTCTGAAATACTTCGTGGTTCTTTGTTCAGTTGCACTCTTGAAAACTGTAGAGTTTTCTGCGTATGCAAGGACTAACGCTGTTATGTTCCACATGTCATCCTGGTTTGAGTTTCCCACTCTACACCACATTTTCCTAAGATCCATCCACATTGTCAAGTGTCATCTAATGGATTTCTTCTAATTACAGCATTGCTCTCAGTGGTTCTCACCATCTCTTACCTAACGGTTCTATTAAGGCCAGTTTTAATAAATGGATCTTTCTATGGGAATAAAACATTTTCAAGAGTTTTAAACTACATTTAAAAAACAGTTTTCATTATTATCCTTGTTTGAGTGCTCTCCTTTCTCTTTTAGGAGCTTCAGAAAGCTGTGGACCAACGCAAAGCTATCATCCTCTCAATCAATCTCTGCAGCTCTGAGTTCACCCAGGGTGACAGTAAGGAGAGCCAGGACCTGCAGGATCAGTTGTCCCAGATGAACGGGCGCTGGGACCGGGTGTGCTCTTTGCTGGAAGACTGGCGGAGCCTGCTGCAGGACGCACTGATGCAGTGCCAGGTGGGCAGGGCTTTGGCAGTTGGAGCCTGGGAACCACACATTCCTATCCCAGTTGCGTTGCAGTTGCTTCCCCAAATCAGGGTGCCCCCATACTTTTCATTTGGAGGATCTGTACATGTGACCAGGATTCTCATCTCATTTTCTATCCATCCCTACTTGTATTTCAGCCTTGCCATTCTTCTTTGAGTCATTCATTTATTTCATTCATTCATCCAACACGTGCTTACTGAGCACGTAGATATTTCTTGAAGATCAAAGTTAAGTATTATAAATATTTATTCATCCATTTGTACCACAATTATTTGCTGTTTCCACAGTGTGCCAGAAAGGCCACCAAGGAGCTGGGATACAGCGTAGCCTCTGCCTTTGTTGGGAAGATAAGTGAAATGCAAAGAAATAATTAACCAAGACACTTACAGAGGTGGATGACAAGAGTAACTGAGGAAGCCACTCTGGGAGGGAGGTCAGGGACATACTATGAACTTTTGAAGCAACCATGGAAGGATGTTGCTAAGGAAGAGATGCGATGAATGACAAGTCCCAGAAGCAGAAAAGGACATAGTGTCTTTAAGGACATGAAAGAAACCAACGTGACCAGAATATAGTGAGCAGAAGGACTGGGGAAGTGGTCAGGAACCAGATCTCACAGAGCACTACAGGTTCTGGCCAAGGAGCTTGGGTCATATACTTCGCAATGAGCTAGTGAAGAATGTGAGGCCTCCTTGAAAGCAGGTCCCCAGCTGTTGTTTGCCACTGTGTCCTCTCTTAGTAGAGGAAGGGCCTGGCACATAGTGATCTTCAGTGACTGTGGGCTGAACCGCTGAGCAAGTGAGTGAATGAAGCGGAGATGGGGTTTGAGCCTGGGCCTTCCAAAGTGGAAGGTTTGCAGTCAGACCAGAGAGGAGAGGAGAGTCGCTTCTTCCAAGCTGTCTATTAGAACTACTTTTCCTTTGGGAAATTATTTTGATTTCAGTCTACTTTATGTCTAAATTTTCTCCTAAGTAATAATTGAGATGCTTTTGATAAGATGATGGACTCACAGTCAGGTCATCAGCACCAGGGCCTCTTTCAGAAAGGACTCGTGTGTCTGATATTAAAATCAACGTACATTTGCCAACAATAGCAATTGGAAAGAATGGAAATATATCCCAGAAAAATGTATTATCCATGGTTGTGTATGTTTTGGTAGGATTTCCATGAAATGAGCCACGGTTTGCTTCTTATGCTGGAGAACATTGACAGAAGGAAAAACGAAATTGTCCCCATAGATCCTAGCCTTGATGGGGAAATACTTCAGGACCAACATAAGCAGCTTATGGTAAGAACACTCGCAGCCTCTACTTGGTTTTAGCAGGAATGCACTTTTTTTTTTTTAACTTTTGCATTATAGTCTCTGTTTAATACTCCCAAATTAATTCCTATGGTGTCCAATTTTTGTGAAACGAATGTGCATAGAAGATGACTCCTGCCAACCATAGCCATTGCTCATTTGCAGTAATCTTGGCTTTCATTGCTTTCATTGATTAGATGCATTGATCTCAATTAGCTTGTGTTCATTACGGCAGCTTTTTGAATTTTGCTTATTTTTAATTTAATATACATTATATCTGTGTCCCAAAAGTTGACTTGGTGGCTTATTATAGAAAAACATTTAAATAGAAAAATAAGCAAGCATGAATTTTGACACCAAGATTTCTGAAAGCAAAACTAAAGGGAAACACAATGACTTCACTCGCGGTCACCATGTGACAGAAACAAAACACACTGGTTCTCAAGAAGCAAGAGATTTGTCTAGCACTAAATTCAAGCAACAATTGACTACATAGAATCTTTTCCTTTGATTGGCTAAGCAATTTATTGATAAGTACAATAAAATAAGTTAAGCTCTTGGTGGAATAAGAGATTTCCACCATCCTAGGCTATGTAGATATTGCAAGGATCTTCGACAATATAAGGATTGCTGTACTTAATGACTTTTACAGATGCAGAGGAAGCCTATTTGAGTTCCATTAGGAGAAAAATGCCTTGCATTTTGTGGCTTTATATATTTTTAAAATGTTATGGCTTAACATTTAAGAGTTGCTGACCTAAACTACATAATTGGTAGCTTTTAATTCGGTACCATAAGGGTCTTAGAAACCAAGAGGAAGTAGTGATGCAGCTGTATTTTTATTCAGCTTTGACCTCTGGCATTAAGCTGTGAATGATGATTCACCCTGTATCTTTTTAAAACTCCTGACTGGATGTAAGAGTATATCTACACATGCCTGAATTTTGTTATAGCTAGATATTTTGCTTTTCTGTTTAAAAGATCGTTTCATTTGCATGGTACTTTACATTTTAAATACGTTCACATGCATCGCCCAATTTAAACCATATAATAATGTTCACTGGGGACCAGGCAGCCAATGAGAAACTAAGATCAGAGTGTTCAGAGGCCTTAGGGTGCATGTTTGTTAGAGGCAGGATTAGAACACCACTCCCTGATTCCCAGGCCATGGGCTGTGACATCATTTTGAGTGTGAGCTCCACATTCTGACATGCAGATATTATGGCCCACTTTGGGAAATTACTCCAACAATCACAAATTCTTAGAAAAGTATTTCTTATCATATACATTAGCAAATAAGGCGTGAGCTCTTGGAGTCCCAAGTCAGAGTGGCCTCGCTGCAAGACATGTCTTGCCAACTCCTGGTGAATGCTGAAGGCACAGACTGTTTAGAAGCCAAAGAAAAAGTCCATGTTATTGGGAACCGGCTCAAGCTTCTCTTGAAGGAGGTCAGTCGTCACATCAAGGATCTGGAAAAGCTGTTGGACATGTCAAGCAGTCAGCAGGTGAGGCCCCTTCTTACAGGAGAGCAAAGTGCAACCTCTGCACCTGTGGTAGAGAGGCTTCAGATGCACTTTCAGGATGGCAGCCACCTCCATCACTGCTCTTCCAAGTCCTGCCTCAAAATTAAAAAAAAAAAAATGAGAAAACATTTGGCCCTTGAGTCTCTGAGATTGGGATACTTCACTTAGCATAATTTTTTCCATCTCCATCCATTTGATATCAAAAGCCATAATATCACCTTCTCTAATGGCTGAGTAGTATTCCATTGTATATATGTACCAAAGTTTTTGAATCCACTCATCGAGTGAGGGGCATCTGGGTTGGTTCCATAGTCTAGCTATAGTAAATTGAGTTGCTATAAACCTTGAAGAAGCTGTATCTCTATAATATGTCAATTCTAACTCTTTTGGGAAAATACCCAGAAGTGGGATAGCTGGGTCATAAGGTGGTTCCAGCCCTAATTTTTTGAGGAGTCTCCACACTGCTTTCCAGAGTGGCTGAACCAGTTTGCAGTCCCACCAGCAATGTGACAGTGTTCCTCTTTTTCCACAGCCTCTCCAGCATCTTTCATTGTTCGTATTCTTCATTTTTGCCACTCTAACAGGATTGAGGTGGAATCTCATTGAAGTTTTGATTTGCATTTCTCTTATTGCTAATGATGTAGAGCATTTTCTGATATATTTATGGGCCTTCTGGACTTCCTCTGGTGAGAAGTTTCTTTTCAGATCTGTAGCCCATTTTATTGATTGGATTATTTGTGATTTTGTTGTTTAGTTTTTTTAGTAACCTCAACATGTATGAATTTTTACACAAACAGGGGGAACCTTACCTAGGCTACCTAGATATGTAGGGAGGGGGACAGGAAGGGAGGAGGGATTAGGAAGGATTTCTAGGAGACTGGAGGGAGGGAGTATGGGAGAATCAACTCAGAAGGAGATCTCTGACCTCCACAAGAAGTCCATTTAACACAGGGGTTCTTTTGGGGGAAACATAGAACCATGGGGAATCCAAGGGGGGGAACCATGACATGGCATCAGTCTTGGCTAACTATGTAAATATAAATTTGTTCTTGACTATTTAATAATGATTCCCCCTCAATTGTAAGTTCATATTCAACTAATGAAAAAAAATTTTTAAAAAGCAGGCTCATAAACTTTCACAATAGGACACAGCTTTTAATTCTCCTAAATCCAAATACGTCTTGTAATTATTTACTGCCTGCCAACCCTGTTTCTACCACTGCAATAGCATTTTATTCGATCCTGTTATTTAAGAGCTGACATGTTTTCAGCCACACAGCCGTGGTAGAACAGACCAGTTATTGTATGTGAGCTTTTTTTCAACACTTGTAAGGCATGAATTCTTCTCATAGAAAACAGTCCTTTGCTCATTTATCTTTTTGATTTTTTTCTTAAATCACTGTGTCTTGGTAGAATTGTCATTTGGGAATTGTGCTTGTAGATCCAGCAATGCTTAGAGGGATTTTAAACTTTCAGTTGTGAAACGCTGCTGTGAACACAAATGCTTTGTCCTTCTAAAGCATGCAAAAAGAGCCATCTACTGTGAGGAGCAGCTGTGCCAGATATGATGGGCTTTCTCTGACTCCACAAGGCAGACTCCAGGATGGCTGTCATTTGTTTCTAACGTGAATGCCTGGCCTGAGTGCACTCCAGCGCTAGGGTCAACATCCATCCTCTTCCAAGTCAACATCATTTCCATGTCACTAAGAAATAATAAAGCTGCATTAACAACACAGTTGCTGTCCTTTTCAGAAGGGCCAAGCTTACAGTCAGAAAGTCCCAATGAACTATCAAGAGTGAGGTCCGTTCTTGTACTTGCCTGATTCCGTTTTTCACAAGGAATGGTCTGATTTTATGGAAGGGAGAAAGGGATGGATGGGGCTGCAGTGGGAAATGCATCATGTGCACAGAGCCCCAACGGCTCTGGGACACAGATTTGTTCAAAGAACCTTTTCTGCTGTAGGACTTGTCTTCCTGGTCTTCTGCTGATGAGTTGGACACCTCGGGATCTGTGAGTCCTGCCTCAGGAAGAAGCACGCCAAACAGACAGAAATCGGTAACTTTTCACTGTTCATTTTCAGATCACCCATGGGGATGGGGGACACTGGGGCATCACAGTACTTGTGCCTACCACAGGGTCCACAGGATCAAAGCAGGAGTCCCCACACAGGAGAGGGCTGTCACCCATGTAGAGCTGCTCCCTCAGACCCTTGTAGCATGCGCTCAGAATGGAAAACAGGAGTTCTGTTTTTCCAAGGAATCAGGACTCAACGTGTGGTTGGTATGCAGGAAAAAAAATTTTTTTTTTGTTTTTTTTTTTTGGTTTTTACTCAAATGGCCATTTCCAGAATGGTGCTCATGTGTCCCTTCAGCGGCTCCTTCCTCCAAAACACCACCTCGGTGTCCACCTAAGAAAGGCAAGCTCATGTGCAAAGTACCTGAGCCTGAGTTGGACACACAGTGACTGTCCCGTGCATCCACTGACTTGAGGATCTGTTGCTCCTCAGGCCAGGGGGCTTCCAAGTGGTGGTCCTGGAGTTGTTGAGCAACTGCTCTGTCTCTAAAGTGGCAACAACTCCAGCTGACCCAGCCACCAGGCCCTGTTGGGGGTCAGCTCACCAGAGCACAGTGAGGACAAAAAGATAAATTTGGCCCCTGCTACCCTCTATACCTTGATTTCTCTGTGTAAATAGAAGCTTGTTTTTTTCTTGTTTTCTTTTGTTTTTTCTTTTTGGTCTGGCTTTATGATTTTATCCATCCCATGTTTTCTTCCATTTTTAGAAGTAATGATCTCATTTGTACTTTTTTTGTTGTTATAGATACTTACGTTCTGTGCTGACAAATGTGTTATCCTTTTTAGGATTTTTTTTTTTACTACATTCACTAGTTTCCTGTAGCTCCTAGTTTAAGAATGTGAAGGAATACTGGCTTTTACATTCCAATGTTAGCTTTTTCGAGAACTTGTTGGGCTCCATCACTACAAACCATCATGTCATGTAACTACCTAAAATTTTAGTACTGTTGCAGTGTTCCAAAAGATGAAAAAAATTTCAAGTATGTCTGAAGTACCTCATATGGAAAATTGCATAGTTAGTAGATATTCCAAGATTCTCACGTGGCTCGCAGTCACGGAAACTTATGCCCACACAGCTGTGGATGCCGCAATTACTATTTCTGTAATGATTTATAATGTAGATATGAATTGATTTCATTTCTTTACCACAAAAAAAGTCAGTTTCCTTGATCGTGGGTGCCGGTCATTTCATTTGGTTGGTTGTTCCTTTGCTGCTCTTTGAGTTTGATTTTCATCAGTAGCTTGTCTTTATTTGCCTGGACTGAACATTCTTCTTTCTTTACCCCTGTTCATTGCAAACAGCCACGAGGCAAAAGTAGTCTCTCACAGCCTGGACCCTCTGTCAACAGTCCAAATAGCAGGTACCTTGTTCTCCTGGTTTCCACACTGTTCTAGAACTGCAAGAGGATGATGAAAACGGTCCATGATTTAGGCAGGCCTGTCTCTGGTCTGCCTCAGGGTAGCTGAGGAATTACTCATTTCTGCCCATACCCTTTCCTAGTGATTTGGAAGAGATATTTCTAAACATGGAGCACAAGGAAATCTCAGAGCATTAATATTTGGACCCCACCAAAATTTTAGCTGTACCTAGCTCATCTGATCCTTTCCATCAGAGCGTTCTCTGTGTCCATAAGGACTCATGCAGCTGTGGCAGCTTCCGGTTCATGGCAGACTTTTATCATCCTCTTTCTTTCTAGATTTTACAATAAGACAGGTAATCGATCAATGAATTATTTTACCATTCACAGAACCCACAAGTCTGCATAAAATATACTAACATTCCCAACTTTTTATTTTATCTTCCTGTTTTATCCAGATTGTGGGTTTTGGATTCTCAAAGTGACAAGTCCTAATTTGGTGTTCTTCACTTAAAATTTATAAGCACCTTCTCTCTTCTGCTTGCCCTAAATCGCCTCTGCAGCTGGCACACTCAGCCTCTCTTCTTCCTCACAGTTGGGCAGACTCTGTCATTCTGGACCCAAGAGCAGCCTGTGTCCCGCCCAGGCCCCTCCGTAGTCCCTCTCTGCCCCACGCCTCTCGAGACCCCTTGTCTGCAGTTAGCAGTGCTGCGTCTTCTCTGTTGTCGGTGTGATGTCTGTGCTCTTTCGCCTTTCCACTAATCAGCTCATGTTTCCCCAGAAAACAGTTTTTAATGAAAATATTGTCCTTGAAGCTGGATTTTTTTTTTTTAATTGTAATCCCCAAGCAGTTCACTGTAAAAGTATTTCTCCCTCTGGAAACTTATCTCCACTGAGCAGGAATCTAAATTCCTGGAAGGAGGGTGGGGATGAGGAAATGTAGAATTGTAAACAACCCCCGAAGAGGAGTGTTAGTTGTCCAGCTGCAGGCTGGAGGGATTGGCTGTTTTATTTGGTCATTCCCACGCAGGCAAAGTAGTGCAGAATGGATTTTGATATACTTTCTGGGTTTTTAGCCTCCATTCACTGTTTTTTGATTTTTTTTTTTTTTGTTTATTTTGTTTTGTTTTCCTTTTCTTTTTGGTTTGAAGACAATTTTGTGGGGTTTTTTTTCCTATATTCATAACAAAATAGCAGTAATTAAATATGGAGAAAAACCCCATATTGATTCATGGATTTGAAGATGAGGCCCCTAGGACAAAAAGCAGTCGTGTACTGTAGAGAGCTTGTGGCGTTACAGGATCTCTCTTCTCCCCACACGTTGCTGCTGTCCCATGAGTAGAGATGAAGAATTTCCCTGTAGTGTTCCTCTGAGGAACCAGAGAACAAATCTTTGGTCAATCCCAATGGAAGTACTGAGCAAATGAAAAGCGCTTGCCCCCTTTTCCACACTGCTAGAAATCACCTTTTGGTTTCCAAATGTCACATCTGTGGGCTCCCCCGGTCATTTTGGCTAGCCACACAGATCCGAAACATCGTGTATCCTAGTGTTCCTTAGGGTAGCAGGTGCTTCCACACGCCTCCTAACAGGACTTTGCAGCTGGGACAGCCACCTTCTTACTGCGACAGCCACAAGCTGCCTTTCAGCTCTGCTCTGCCCAGCACTGTTGATTAACATCTTTCTGAGCATTCGGCACAATGCCCACTTGCCTACTCGGGAGGGGTGCGATACAAAAAAAATTTCCACTGAATGGTGTACTCATCAGACACCCCGGCAGACTGGCCGTGATTGAACGTTCGCGGGCTTCTCAGCACCTTGGTGGGTGGGTGCACTCAGCCTTGACAATGAAACGCAGAGGCCACTGCGGGGAGAGCAAACTTCACTAGCAGTCCAGGATGCCAGGTGTCCCTTCACTCTGCAACTTGAGATATCTCGTGTTTGATCTTGCACTGGTCCAGCACATTTGAGAAGTTTAGAATGTTGCCCTCAGTTATCTACGATGAGAACATTTTAGACACATCTTTTTTTTCTAAGAAAAAAGACTGAGTTGAAAAAGAATGGGTAGAGGGGTTACATGTCTCTTGCTGTTTAAATAATATACTAGCCTGTTACATATTTCAGCTTGATTTTATGGTGGCAATTCTGCGTCCCCATTTAATTTTCTAAGCTTTGCACGGATTGAGGCCAGTAGTTATTGAACATTTACTAGGTAGATCCTAGACCTACGTAATTAATCCAATATGGTTTCTTTCATTAAAAGACTTACAATGTATCAGAATTTAGAACTTTGCAGCATTAATAACAAGTCTGGTACTTCTTGAAATTATAAAAAATTGAAAAAATCTGTGTACACACTTATAATAATTAATGACTTTCTTGGTTTTTATTTATTCAACATACCTTAGAAACATGCTTCAAAGCAAGGCTTAAGATGGTCCAGCTGGTACATTTTCCCTACATCTGTCTTGAATTTTTCTAAGGGGGTCACCTCTTAAGACCTCAGTGGTAGATGAGTTGAAGGCAACGAATGGGAAAATTTCACTCCAGTTTTCAGCAGGACAAAGATATAATTGCTCTGTAGTCCAGAAACAGTGGAGGATGACTTCATTCTAAAGCTACAAATTACAAAATGCAGAATCGCTGTGGACATGGTCTTTGGCACCTTCTGCACAGAGAATTAAGATGCAATGAGAGTGGCAAATACTGACTGGAGGGGGAAAGGCCTCATTTTAAAATTCATCCGAGGGAGTCAAATGTGTTTAAGCAAGCCATTGGGTGTTTCTGCACTTACAGTAAGGTCTAGCTGAAAGTGCTATTCCATTTCATGTGAAATTTGTCTTCCAATCTTTTCTGCCACACTGTTCCTGAGGATCTCTTTAAAGAGAGAGCTGAGCACGGAGCAGTGTGCCCTGGAAGGCAGGCAGCCCACCATGCTCCAAGGACAGCTGCAGGATCAGGCTCCAAGAGGCTTGTCTTCTGCTGTTTTGAGGCAGTCCTTTCCAGTCTTTCTGGGGAACAAGTCAGGCAGCTGGGCAAATTCAACACACCTTCGAAATCACTATGAGTAAATCAGGAATGCTTCCCTGGGAGAAGAGGCTGAAGTCAGCCAGCCTCCGGGAGCACAAGTCAACACACCCTTGGTAT
Organism: Aplodontia rufa; assembly: GCA_004027875.1. NCBI lineage: Eukaryota > Metazoa > Chordata > Mammalia > Rodentia > Aplodontiidae > Aplodontia > Aplodontia rufa. The sequence goes on from PVKS010023284.1 coordinate 14,165, forward strand.
AATTATGTAGACAATAATAACAAGTTGCAGACATTGATTTAGTACTTACTGTGATCCAACTGCCATGCTAAGTGTGATGTATGTGTCATCACATCTACCCTATGACATGACTACATTCCCCAGTTTGTAGACAAGGACACTAACTGGGAACTGGAGTCATGACCCCAGATCTGTACCCAGGACCCTCCTGGGTTAACCCTGCCAGGTTAACAATACCACTCTGCTGAAGGGCTGTTGGTGGGTAAGGTAATTCACCTGACAGGTCCCCAGGGAGCCTAAAGTAGAGTAGGACCAGCCAGTGTTTGGTTTGGAACAAAAGGAGACTGGAGTCCTAAATTGATTCTGAAAACTTTTCTTCTGACCGAGCAATCCAGGAAGCACTGCAGTGTCAAAGACTAGAAGGGCAGACTGCAAGATCATGGATAGCCTAGGTATATCTGCACAATAAATTACTGTAGTAATTGGTATGGCGATACTGCCCATGTTAGCTAGCAAGTAGTAAAATAACTGGAAATGATGTGTGCACAAATGAGCTCACATTTTCCTTGATTATGTGGAATTTTCAAGGTGAGCTACACTCTGTGCCTTAGCACTCAGATTTCTCACGACTGTCACAAAAGTCTCTTCTGTGTGATGTATTGTCCCGTGCTTCCTGCTTCCTCCCTTACCGTCCTCCTCTCCCACGACTGGTATGTATTTTGGGACAGTGATGAAATAGCAACACCAGGCAGTTATGTACCCAGAAATTTAAAGGAGTAAGAGTAATGAGAAAAAAATAAATAAATATTTGCAATAGAGAATAAGCTCATGTTTTCCTGGACAGAATTATCTAAAATACCTCCATTGATCAAGTTGCTTGAGGAAGTTCACACATTTAAGTTTTCCTGTCTAAATGCAACCTCCACTGGCTTGCATTTATGTGATGAGACCAGTGGAGAATAACCAGGGACCAGGCAGCAAGTTCCCAAGACTCTTGAAACGTGGCTGACTTCAGGTCAACAGATAAATGTTAAAAGTACCCTTTTACTTTCGCATCATTAACCTACTAGTCTTCAGATCTCTAGATCTCAAGAAGAGGCGAACATGAGCATGTTGAAACTCTGCTAATTACCCCAAGTGGGGTGGGCATTTGTCTCCATGGATAGACTGGATGTGTTCAAGAGCAGTCAACTGTGGGGACAGTCACTAAGTACTGTCTGTTCTCTTTGTCCCTCTCTCAGCCCATTACTTCTCCCTAGGTTAGCATTCTTCAACATTAGAAGTCATGCACCAATTAAATTTTAATAAAGAATGCTCTGATGCTGTTAAATGTGCCATGTCCTTCAAAAGGCTCCGTAACAGGTGAGCCCAGGTTCCACCAAAAAGTGACCTCCTCAGCTTTTCTCAGGAGTGAATCAGTCAATGCACAACCTTCAATTTGATCTTCCTCATTGAGGAAATTATTAGCTGAAGAAAGCTAATAATTGACAAAGAAGGGCCACCCAGCGCTGTCGGGCTGCATTATCAGCCTCAGCTAAAGTCTTATAGCCCATCTGCCCATCGCTGATGTCGTTAAATGTCTCGTATTGAAAACGAGTCAGCCAGCTATTTGGAAATGAGGAATCTTGCAGTGCTTGTCTGTCGTTCTGTTGTAACTCACCCGGGTACCGGTGGCGAGTGCTGCTTGCCAAAGCATATTTTCACCTCCATGGAAGGATATGCTGAAGGAAAGACTCAATCCAGAGTTTGTGGGGAGCTCACTCCACCCTGTTCAGGATACTATGAAGCAAACCATTGAATCATAAACTGTCAGAGTGAAAATCATTGTAAGACATGAGGGCATCCTGCTTCTTTGGAAATAAGAAACTGAAGGCCAGAGGAAATACTTTATTTGCCCATGATTATGCCGCTGCCTGGAAAAACAGGGTCCTCCTGTCAATACAAGGATTTGGTGACTGGTGTCATATTCTGAGGCTTTATGACCAGAGGCATTTTAGACACCAAAGAGTACTTCATAATACTTTAGGATGCGGGTACCTTCCCTTTGCCTCCATGTGAGACACCTGTTACGTAAATATGACCTGCATGTCTGTACATCATAATGACCTACAAACTAATCACGGCCTAGTTGAGAGCATGGTGGGCAAGGGTTATTGAACTCTTAATTCCAACTAGAGCTCTTCCTTTAATTATGGGACTTGGGCAAGTCATTTAGGTATCAACAGAGTCCGATTTCTGGTAGTTAACATCCAAGGTTTGAAATCTTAGTCCTGTCGCTTGCTACTAGGTGGACTTGAGCCCGCTACTGCATTTTCTGAGCCTCTCTTTCATCACCTGTGAACTGGAGCTCATAAGCCTCAGAGGTCTGATGTGAGATTAAATGACAGAATCCAAGATAAATGCTGGGAGTGTTGCCTAGCAATCTGGAGAAAGATGGTAACTATGCTTAGCTACTTATCTCCAAAGTTAGTAATTGGTATGGAGCTCTCTAAAGAGGCCTGATTTCAAGATGAATATTTTATAATTAGGTAACTTGGTATATTTGTGTTTCCCCTTCAGTTAGTAAGGTATATGACCTATTTATTTTATGCTTTATTGTATTTCTACTATATATATATACACAAATATGTTTAGATATGTGTATATATATTTATATATGTGTGTATATATACACACATATTGTTTTTTGTTGTTGTTGTTTTGTTTTTTTGCTTTTTGTTTTTTCATTTATTTCTTTTTCTCTGTAGCTCATTGGGCTTAACCATTAGGGCAGTTAAGCCATTTGACCACTAGATGGTGATTGAACTCTTAAAGCCTCTCAGTTGGGAGACTGTTAATAGGGACAAATTAGAAGTCCTAAATGTATAAAACATGGAACTGAAAAGTTGGAAGACCCTAGAGTCTAATTTGAAGAGGATGATGACAAGTTGGCACATAGAGGTGAAGCCAGTCGCTCAAGGTTACACCACCCTTAGCTGTGGGCATCAGAAAAATAAACAAAGTTCTTACTTAGGTCATTACGCTGCAAGAAGCATGCTAGGAAGAGTGCCGGGCAGAGCTGCGTGGGGCTTCATCTCTCATCTTTGATGGTTTGATACGAGTTTTCAGTAGTCCAGTGTTCCCTTTTAAGGGGATCATATGTGTTTTTATTGTAACACTTATTTTCTCAGGTGCCACTGTTTATCCCCCATGGATACTCAGGTAATCAGCCTTTAGAAATTAACAGCTAATAGGGGAACTACAGCGTAGAGTTTTCTTATGAGCCAGATCTGCAGTTACTAACGTAGGTTTATGTCTTCATATTTTCCCAACAGCTTCCCGTTCGGTGTCCTTACCTTTAGTGATTTCTTTTTTTTTTTTTTTTTACCTTTAGTGATATTAAACCATCAGGGAATTCACCCTCCGTGTGTGGAAATGTGTCATCGTGGTACATCTGTTCTTTGTGCTCATGCTGTGTCGTGCGGGTGTGGGTGTGCACTAAACACCTCTTCTAAACAGCAGCGTTTGTGTCTTCATCTTTCCCACTAGTGGCCAACCAGAGTGCTAATGAGAAAACAGCAGCACCCCCTCAGAAGCTTCTTCCATATCCGATGTTTCCCAATCACTCTATTATGGACACTGAAATTTGTGCTCACTCTCAAATGCACTGTGTAAAAGGATTATAAAACAAGATAGAAATATTAGGAAATTTCAGTCTAGAAGGATCCTTCAAGTTGACACACTACCCTCTCCAGAAAAATAGTGTCAGTTTCCCAAAGCCACAGAGTTAGTGAAAGATCAGCCCAAAATCTATGTCTGTCATTGACAATTCTTAGATGGATGCCACTGCTATTCCTTGTCCATGTAGCTTTGGAACCCATTGATGTCAGGGCCAGGTGCTGGTTCAGTGCAAGATGAATCCAGGTATACTCCAAGTATACTTTCATGGGTCTGTGTCAAATGACTAGGACAGATTTTATCCTTGGGTGTGGATTTCTGCATGCCCAGGATGGCGAGACGGGATACTTGGTATGTTCCTCAAAGCAACTAACTTTGCCTAACAATATTGCTGATATTTTAAATCCAAAAATGTAACTGCCTCAAGCATCTACACTTTAAATTTCCTGGATCTCCTTAATGTATGCTGGTATAATGTGTGTATTTGTTTTTATTGATAGAGGAAGTTTTCCCAAATTAAGTGTTAAACGGAGTGGAATTTTACCCCAGTTAGTTACCTTCAGCTGACTGATGCTGAGAGCATATTTTGTTAGTGCAGTTTCCAGCAGCTCTTCCTTTGGTGGGCAGGGTGGGTTGTAACAGGTGTATTGCAGAAGAATGGCCACCACTGCCAGGTTGGGTTGTGTTTTGCATGGCCCTTTGGCTTCCAGGAAGGTGCAGACACAAAAAGCCACATCCATCCAGTATTTGAGTTATTTGAGATATTTATCTTGATTCTTCTCTCAGGTCCACAAAAGGTGGCTCCGATTCCTCCCCTTCTGAGCTACGACCAGCTCGGTCGGGTCGAGCCTTCCTGCTCAGAGTCCTCCGGGCAGCTCTTCCCCTTCAGCTCCTCCTGCTGCTCCTCGTCGGGTTGGCCTGCCTTGTACCGATGTCAGAGGAAGACTACAGCTGTGCCCTCTCCAACAATTTTGCCCGGTCATTCCACCCCATGCTCAGATACACAAATGGTCCCCCTCCACTCTGAACCATACAGGTGCCATCTGAGCAAGTGCTGGTAGCATCAGGAGGATTGGGCCAGAAGCAACCCCAAACCATCACTGAGGACTTGATCTTGGTGGAAGCCCTCTGTGTGGCAGCTTTAGCTCTCCTCCATATCCATGTTTTCAAATCACAGCTTCAGAGGGGGTTGATAAACAATGACAGGAGGAGACTAAACGGAAGGTCTGGAAGAACTATTGTTCCAGACTCCGAGCCTTAGCACCAAAGGGATTGAATGAGGACACCAAGAGTTTCCTGGACTCATGAATTTTGGGCCGTTGGCCCATGCAAAGCATAGCCAAGGACTTCAGTAGATCACCTGGGCAGCTCTCCCATGGTGCTGCTCCATCCACCCAATAAACCAAGGACCCTTCCAGGCACCATGTCAGTATCGTACAATCTACCAACCAACCAGTGCTGAGGAGACTTTAGAATCTTGTAACATACAATTTTTAAGAGCTTATATGGCAGCTTCCTTTATACCTTGTTTTCCTTCCGGGCATGATGTTCTAACCTTTGCTTTAGAAGCACAAGCTGTAAATTCAAAAGGCACTTTTTTTAAAGGCATAAAGAAAAGCCAGATGTAATAAATAAGGTCATGAAAGGCTTTATGTGAAAAAAAGTTGAATGTTATAGTATAAAAAAAGATATTTATGTATGTACAGTTTGCTAAAGCCAAGTTTTGTTTGTATTGATTTCTTTGCATTTATTATAGATACTATAAAATATTTTGTCTGTGTTTTTTTCCCCTAAAAAAGTGATTCTAAATTTCATCACTATTAAGCAAGCATTGTTAATCAGAATGGAACTTGATCTTTTTATGGGATGGGTGAAGTTAGAATCTAAGTATATATTAAAGAGGACACTTGGAGGTGGTACATACTTAGACACAGAGGAACCTGGAAGATTTCTCTCCTCCTTCCACAGCCAGTCAGATCTCATGAACTCTTGCTTCCTGATATCTTCACACTCTCTTTTCCATTTCCTTTGCACAATCAGAAGATCCTTCTAGGACCTCCTGACTGAGGCCCCTTCTCTGATCCATCCTAAGAGTATACAACAGCCACATGAATCTTCTCTTTTTTTATTAAAGAAGTATTGTACAATCATAAATGCATATGTTTTATGCAATCATAAAAGTAACAATATGATATGCATATGTTCTTAAACCAGAGTTACCCCCACATCACCCACACCCATCTCTTGATTCTTCTATATTTTGCCCTTACAGCAATATAAATGCTTAGATTATGAATTTTTCAGAATTAAATGATTGCATACAAATTATTTGGATTCTCAGGGGGATAAAAAGTATGCTGCATTGTTGATGGTCTCCTATAATCCCTCTTTATTCTCCTTCCCTCACCCTTCCTCCCACTGTCCCCTCCCATCTCCCCCTTCCCCCACATATCTATGATTGCCCTAGATTGTGTGTTGCTATGCCTTTGCTGGTTCTAATACATGAGTGTGACTACCTTTGACCCAAGCCAGGGTTTAACTCCAGCCTCCACAAATGAGTGAAAACAATTCACCCTTGGCTCTCTGGGTTTGGCTAACTTAACTCAGCATGATTTCTTCCATTGCCATCCATTTACCTTCAAAGGCTGCAATATTGTTGTTTCTAATTGCTGAGTGGAACTCCGTGGTATATATACACCACAGTTTTTGGATCCATTCATCCAGTGAGGGGCATTTGGGTTGGTTCTATAATTTAGCTTTGTAAATTGAGTTGCTGTGAACATAGATGTTGCTGTTGTTGCTGTAATGTGCTGATTCGAACTCCTGTGGGAATGTACCCAGAAGAGGGATAGCTGGATCATATGGTGGATCCTCCCCTAATTTTTTGATGATTCTCCATGCTGCCTTCTAGCACATGAATCTTCTTAAAGTCCTCTATTGTTCCAGGGCCCTCCTGGGACTGGGGAAGTCACTCAGTGGAGAAGCACTTGCCTAGCATGTGTGAGTCCCTGGGTTGAATCCCCAACATCAAACAGCAATAATATACAAACAAAACAGATTCCTTCTTTGCTGCAAAGCCCCTCTCTTGTTCATTGACTACCAGATAAAATATAATTTTGATCTATCATTCAAGTCCAAATATACAAGATTTTATTCTGTCCCTCTGACGTGGCCAACTGGTGAGGTCCGTCGAACTGTGATGCTCATGGCATTTTAATCTATCATTTATTAATTCAGGGAGAGGGTATATAAGACCCAGAATTCAGGCTTCTCTTGGAAATAGAAGGCCCTGGTGCCTTCAGCATATACCCTGCCTGACAACAGTTTCTAGGGTTTATTGGCTTCTCTTTAAGCATTGAAAGAGACAGTTTTCCATTTGCACTTATAACCCAACAACTTCTCATCGCCTGACACAGCTAGTCTGCAAATACTACTCTAAATCAAGTACTGAAAGTAACTGAGGTTCTCTATCTTCCCTGGTTTCCATGAAGCACGAAGACTGAGCGCCATCCTATCCAGGGCTCCTGAGGCTTTGAAGCTTTCAGACTCCTGGGCTGCATTTTTAACTGATGCCCAGGTGGCTTTATTCCTACTGTTGACAGGAATGCCCAATATTTTCTTCATTTCATCCTTTTATTCTTGCCTTCCCTCTGCTTCTCCCTCAAGAGTCTTCTGACAAGCCTCCTCCTCCTGCAGGTTTCCTGATGGGTTTTAGACTGTCCTTCATTCCTCTGAACTGAACTGCCCTCCTGTGGCTTTTCTAGTACATGTGCTGTGGTTCCTACCTCCAGCCACTCCTGCCCGCTTTCCCCTGTAATCCCATCCAAAAACAACTTTCTTCTACAGAGAAGACAAGGCTGTGCTTACGTGTCCAGTCTTGCTTCTGGACAGGTTAGGGATGAAGGGTTCCCTGTGCACCCATCAAGATGGTCACTGCTCCTTGCTTCTCTGTCACTCCCGCCCCAAATGCCTGGCTGAAGAGGCCTTACCTGGAGCAGTGGAGCAGTCCACCTTCACCACCGTGCATTGCCCTGGGAGGCAGCTCACCCACGTGAGGCAGAAACGTGGAAAACACAAGCACAAAGAGCCTTCCAACGCATTTCTGCTCCACGTGACGGTTCGCTGACTTCCTAGGCCTGTGTTGTCACTGAACGATCCAATGTTGAATGTTGCAGAGAAAAAATATGTTTTTTGCCAAGCTAGGGATGAAACCCAGAGCACCACACAGATGAAGCACATGCTGTATCACTAAGCCCCACCCTGGCTCCTGTAGAGAAAAGCATTAACTAGTAAGAAATCTTTATTTTATTTATTTATTTTTTTACTGGAGATCAATCCCAGTGTACATGTTAGTCAAGTACTCGACCACTAAGCTACATCTTCAACCCTTTTCCAAAACTTTACTTTGAGGCAGGCTTTCAGTAAGGTGCTGAGGACAGCTTCTAACTTGCAATCGTTTTGTTTTGGATTCCCAAGTAGCTGAGATTACAGATGTGCGCCACCACACCAGCCCTAAGTAAGAAAAATCTTAGAGTTCAGTACCATTTCTGCCTTTCTAAAACCCTGTGAGATACCCATTGGAGTGTGTGACATGCATTTCCTTAAATTTTTTGAATATTTAAGAGCACATCGGAATAGTAAAGTAGGGAGGCCACAAGGGTCCAAGTGCTGAAGCCCCAAGCTCAGAGCTTTCCTTAGATAGCTTAACTTGTGGAGCAAGGGCCATACCAGAAGAGACCAGAACCTTTATGCAGAACTCTCACAACTTCAAGTTCCTTCTGAAAGACAGACACAGGTCGCATTAGGGGCATCATTCCCTGCACCCAGCAGCTACCCTGGAAATGGAGAGAGAGAAGGGTGTGTTCATCAAAATCTGTGTGGGGACAACAGTTTTAAAGAAGATGAAGGGTGTTGATGGCTATTGAAGGGGCTCACATTTCTCAGTAAGGACTTTCAGGGACTCTGTTGTGGCCTGCAGAGCAGGAGAAATGTCCCCCAAGAAAGATGACCACCAGCAAAGTGACCACTAACTGACCCAGAGGGGTGGGAAGGGAAGGGTTAGTAACATTTTGGTAATGAGATTTGCCCGAGCAAACAGGAATTGTTAGACAAGGTAGACAAAGAGAAAATCCATAAAGTAAAGATGCAAACATGAAGGCTTAGAAACTAAGAGCAGTGCCCTACTAGGAAATCCAGGAAGGAATGGAAAGATTTCAAGAAAACTATGCCCAAGAAACAGGAGCAGGCCTGGAAGATTGGGCAACAACTCCCCTTGTGTTTAAGAACTGAGAAGAGATACCTCAAAAGACTCAGAATGGAAATTTAGCAAGCCGAGGGCTGAGATTTATTGTAAGAAGGAAGGTTGGGATAGACTGATTTATAGCCTTACCCTGAGACCACATATTAAGCAACAATAGCTATGACATTTTGTTGGCAAGCCATATAAAAGATTATAAAGCAAAAAAAAAATGATGGAGGGAAATGATTTCTGCAAGCTAATCATGGCCAGAGAAGCAGGGCCCCAAGGCACTGGGCTGGTTGAGACTGAGGACAGTTTCATGGTAGGACTCAATCCGCTCTGCGCCCACCGATCCGCCCTCATCATCACCAATCAACTCTAGGGGGTTGCACGACCATTAAAATCGTCTCATAGCACATGTCAAATAAGTCCAGAAATACAAGGGGACACAGCACCCAGAAAATGCCTACTGTGTGACCAGGACTGCTCCAAGCTGCTAAGACCCAGCTGAGACCTCACAACTTCTTGTTAATTACCCATTTGAATGTATAATTTTGTGCAAATTTCCTTGTCCTCTTAACTTCCTTACCCAATTTATGTCATAGTAGGATGCCTTTTGTGAAAAGACTGACTGTCGGTGTATGGAAACATGTAGGGTGGTTCAAAAGCCTGGAGTCAATTTTCTGCTCAGCTAATTTGGGTGGGGAGAAGAGGAATTCTATTGGGAGTGGCCACTGCAATTTTAGATTTAATAATATATTGTTCTAACTGGCCGATCATCATACCTAGAGCAACTGGGAGAAAACGAAACTGAAAAGGAATGGCTTTCCATTCTTCTGTTCCTGGCTTCTCACTAACCTCTCCCAGGGAGTTGCACAATATCCTCCAGGAAGCCAAAGAGAGGCCTGAGATGGGGACAACCTCCCATTCAGATGCATAAGTGAAACTAAATGAAACGGGGTCCCAAAGACACTTCCCAGAGTCTCTGGGAAGAATGCAATCAAAAGGTTGAGAATGGATCATAAAAATGGAATTGCACTGCTCCCCAAGCTGAGTCAAGAGGAATGACAAATCTGGGACCAAGGACACTGTGGGGCTTGAGGGTCACCTTTCTAAAACATGAAGGTCCTGGGATAGTGAATCGGCCTTGCAAAACTTTTCACCTGTTACTTAATATAGCCGTGAGAGCGTAACTGAATCTGAAGCCACAGTTGTATTGTAAGTTGTGCTGCATCTGATGGCATAGGTGGTCCAGAAGAAATATGACCTCGGCACTGAGGAGCCATGGCAGGGCCTTGCAGATGTGCACATCAGGCCAGGCCTGAGCCCTGCTAGACACAATCTTGAGGCAGTGGTTGGTTCAGAAGGCAAAACCACCAAGCAGCTGCCAACACCCACAGCAATTCCAGGAAGCTACTCCCAACCCTAACCTACCTCCCATGTCTGCACCACACCTTCCTGTGGACTGCACAGGTTAGTGGGGAGCTGTAGGCATGCAGGCGGCCAGCGGTTTCCCAAGTGCTGTTCCTGATCAGAAGCATCTGTGTCACCAGGAAACTGGCCTGCAGCACTTGGGCTCCTTAATGGGCTTCCAGCCCCCACCAGTCCCAGATTGCCCCATCCTAGGGCCCTTTAACCCTCTCCCCCTGGCCGAAATGGCAGGTGTATGAGTAAGTTCCTCATCCTCCCCTGCAACTCTTAATACCAGCTTCATCGAACATGAAGTTTCACTATGAATCTGGATTTTCAGTTTGGACTCTGTCCTGTGCTGTTGATCTATCTGATCATTGCTGGTTTGTTTTTCTTTTTATAGAGAGAGAGAGAAAGAATTTTATTTAGCTTTTCATCTGGTTTTAGCTGCTCTGACACTTTGTTGTATATTGTGGTGCTGAGGTTCCAGCACCTCATTGCAGTTTTAATTTTAACAGAAGATAGTGTAACTGACTTTAATAACAATGCTATAATCTCTAATTACAGTAAAATACATAAGTAAATAATTCAAATATATAGTGTAAATGTGTTGTAACTATTAACATGCTAATGTAGTGTATTGGTGACTTTAGTGTGAGTGTTATTACATCTTAGGACAGGAACCATTTCTCTCTTTGTATCTGTGTCCATTTTAAAAGCTAGTTATTTTTTAAAGAGAGAGGGAGAAGGGCTGGAGCAGTAACTCAGCGTGTTCCTGCGCTTGCCCAGGATGCACGAGTACACGAGTTCAAATCCCAGCACTTCGTACACAACGAAGTTTCAGAGCAATGAAAGTCACATGAAAAACTGAATACAATTGATTTCTCTCTCTCTCTCTTTTTTTTTTAAGAGAGAGGGACGATGAGAGAGAAAGAGAGAATCAATTTTATTTAGTTTTCGTCTGGCTTTTGCTTCGCCGACACTTAGTTGTGCATGTGGTGCTGGGGTTCAAACCCAGGTCCTCATACATGCCAGGCAAGTGCTGTACCCACTGAGCCACCACTCCAGCCCAGCTGCTTATTTTTTTTAAATCAATTATTTTAAATACAAAGGATGCTCTTATTTTCTAAAGAAAATTCAGTATTCTGTCACTCCCTTGATCGTTTTCTAATTTTATGTTACCTTTCCATGCCTTTTGGTTTTCCTAATTCAAACAATATACATATTTCTTCATTGGGGCTCTTTTTTATTATTCTGTGACTTACATTGTTTCACTTAATATTCTGCAGATATGTCAATACACGTGCATTCATCTTCGATGCACTGGATGTCACAGTATATGTATTAATTAAATTTTATTGGGTGTAGTTGAGGTTATGACACATGTTATAGGATATATAGAGATAGTAAAATAGGTAGGATAGCTGTCACCTCTTATTTAACAAGAATCCCTAGTGCAATTCAATTTTAGCTTTAGTCCTCACGATGAACTTTAAATCTCTAAACTTGCTCATCTCATCCCCTGTTTTGAGTCCTTCTGCCTTTAGCTCCTCATTTTCTCCCCTCTTGTCAGGGATCCTTTCTCAGTCTCTGTGCTTTTACCACTACTCGAATGAACCTGGGGGACACTGAGTGAATCAAATCAGCATCTTTTTCAACAGTTGCGTTCTTCCAGGTGTGTGTTATTACGCAGCGCGGCACTAAGTATTCTAGCGTGGACACGCAGGTACATCTTGGTGTAGCATGGCTTATATTTCTCTAAAGTACATTGTTCTAGGTGGCGTTACTGAATCAAAAGGTTTGTATGTTCTAACCTTTAATACATTTGAATAGATTCAGCCAGATTACTCCCCAAGAAAGTGGTGGTGAGTTATAGTTCCACCTAGAGTGGAGATGGGAGCCTCCTTTTCCTTACAGCCTCCCTAAAGCTACAACAATGGTTTCCAAACTGTGGGCTTGCTCCCAAATTATTAACGTCCAAATTCTGCATTTCCAAATTAAAAATGTAGAGCTCCAGGCCACACTTCAAGTCAATTAAATCCTGTATTTGTTTTTTGTTTTAAAAAGAGAGTGACAATGAGAAAGAGAAAGAGAGAATCATTTTTATTTGGTTTTTCATGTGGCTTTCGTGGCTCCAACACTTCATTGTATACATGGTGCTGGGGTCCAAACCCACATCCTTGTGCATGCCAGGCAAGTGCCATAACCACTGAACCATCACTACAACCCAAAATCCTGTATGTTTTAAGCCCCCAAGAAATGTCCATGTATGGACAAGTTCAGGAAGAGCAGGGCTGGATATTTTCAGTTTTCTAAAATATTACCCCAATTAGGTAAGAGTAGCATGTTATTTATAAAGCTTGCCTTTTCACAGCTAGCTTATATGATAATTGTTCCATTTGTGATATTTCTTCCTCCAAATCTGTTTTATCCTTTGACCATTTTCTAATTTTCTTTTACATTTTCATATTATTTTTAAGGAACTCCTTGCATATGAGGGAAAGTAACCCTCTATATCATTTTTCTTCCTTTTAGTTTGTGTGTTATCAATCTGACAAGTTCATTTTCCTTTGTAGGTTCTGAGTAGTCTATATTAAGAAGACCTTTTTCATTCCAAATGCAAATGTTTGCTTGTATTTTCTGCTAATATATCTATATGTTCCCTGGAATCATTTTGTATTTGATAGGAAGGGATTGCTGTGTCATTTTTCAAAATAAGCAATTGCCTTAAAACCAATCAGGACAAGACATGGATGCTTCTTATTAATATTTTTTCTTTTTAGCAACTTAGATGTCAGTCAATAGGGGATTTGTTGAATAAACAGTATTGTCTACGAGGCAGCCGTTTTTTAAATGAGATCAATCTAAATATGTTGATTAGGGAAGATGCCTACCATATAACCCTAAATTTTAAATAACAACACATAGAATAATGATATAATGTGATCCCAATTTTGTATAAAGAAAATCCATATGTATATATTAATCGCATAAGGCAAGGCAGAAGTTCTGAGAGACATAGATGAAATACATGACATTGTAACTAAAGTTGTAGGGGAGAAACCATTTTAAACACTTTTATTATTTAAATTTGACAGGATGATTTGGCTTTCAGACCCAAATTGCTGTAAGAATAATGATAATTTTTTAAAGGAAAAGGTATTTTATTATTATGTAAGGAGACAATATTTGATTAGATTTTTAAATTAGAAGAAAAGTTTTGGTATTCCCAAAATAAATGGTGGCAGGTCATTTATTAAATGCTACAGGATCCTGAGGACTTCACTCTAGGTTTCATCCCAAATTCTTCGTTTTTTTTTTTCAAGGCATAAAAACAAAGGTGGCAAAAGCCACCAACTTGTGATGAGTCTTACTACCCAGAGGACTTGCTGAATCCAGGAGAAGAGCTTCCCCTGGGGGAGATATCTACATGAGACACACTTGCACTTATTCAAACAAAAACAAAGACCTCTTAAGCTGCTGCCTACCTGCTTCCAGGTGCAATCAGGCAATCTTGGCAGCAGAAGGGAGTGTCCTGGGGAAGATGGGGCAGCCTCTCCTGTGCCTCTCCTGACACAGGTGTCAGAGATCAACCTGTGTTGGTTGCATTTTCCTTGAAATCTGATCGTGCTCTGTAACCTCCCAGGAGATTGGGCCACACCAGCCTGGCTTTGAATGGGTCTCAGGTCCCTCCTGGGCAAGTTCAGTCTGCCCTGCATCCCCCATAGGGGTCCTGATCAGAATGGGAGAACTGATGGGGGACCTTAGGATTCAGACATATATAAAGCTCTTTCGTCCAAGTCTTAGGGAAGCTCTGCCTACAGCAAAGTCAAACACCTGGGCTCAATTTCCAGCTCAATCACTTCCTGAGTAACTTGAGCAAGTTGCTTAACCTTCCTCTTCCGCAGCTTCCTCTTCTGTGAGATGGGATAGTAATAGTACCTGATTCATGAGATTGTCGTGAGGGTTTAAACCCATGAACGAGTGTGATGTGTTGAAACAGCGCAAGGCTGGTACTAAGGGATAATTGTGCTATTTTATTATTGTTTTGCCAGCGTCAAATTGAATTTAGAAATGGCTACTGGGATGAGCTTACCAGATCTTATTCCCACATTTGTTTTGAACATTTTTGGGAGAAGAGAAACTCTTAGAATCCTTTTTTCTTTTTTTTTAATTCTGGTTATAGAAACCACATGACAGGAGCTCTGCCCTCTCCATGAATTTGCTCATACATGGAGCAGCATCCACTGCCAGGACAGCATGCAGGGCAGACCTTGGTCTTGCACTCTGGACAGCTGTGCTGAGAGCATCCGTGGGGAAAGAAGGGCCACCCGGGGTGTGTGTTTCCCTTTGCCCTTTCCAGATGTGCAGCCACCAGCGCCTCCCCTCTGAGAGTTCTGGCTCTACCCATAGAGGGACGTTGTGGCAGGATGGTGCCTGACCCTAGATTTGTAACCCCCAGAAACACAGTCCAGGCCTTGAGCCAGCAACGGGCTTTCTGTTGTTATGGTTTGGATGTGAGGTGTCCCCCAAAGACTCATGTGTGAGACACTGCAGGAAGGTGTAGAGGTGCCTTAACCCAAACAGTGCATCAGTCCCCTGAGAGGGAAGAACTGGGTGGGGAGGGAGAGTGGGGAGGGCGTGGCTGGGGGAAGTGGGGCATTGCATGGAGTCTGTCTCTGCTTCCTGATTGCAAGGCCCTGAGCCCCTTCCTCCACCACACTCTTGCACCTGATGTTCTGCCTCATCTTGAGCCCCAAGGAGTGGAGCCACTGACTAAGGACTGATGCTCTGAAACCGTGAGCCCCCAAGTAAACTTTTCCTCCTCTAAAACTGTTCTTGTCAGGTCTTTTAGTCACAGCAATGAAAAAACTACCTAAAACAAAGGGTTGTAACACAGAGACAAACAGAATGCCTGAATATACTTCCTCTCTGACACGTTACAGAAAGTTTGCTGACCTCTGAGATAGAATGACCCAAAGCAAACACCATTGGCGGCGGGGTACAACAGGTAGGTCCCTCCTTCCTTTCTCCTCAGAGGCTTCTGGAACAGAAGCAGCGAAGCATCCATCCCCTCTCCCACGCTTCCACCTGACTGCCTCATGGGGTCCTCCCCCTCTGTGGTGTCCATGAAAGTTCATGTTTCTTCTTTCTTTTCCCCTTGGAGTGTGTGGCGGGTGGGGTGGGCTGTAACAGGAGGCTTGAGGATGGAACCCAGGTTCTGCAGACCCTCTAGCCACTCCCGGGTGGACTTGCTCCCTTCCCCATTGGGGCACCTGGCAGGTCAGCAGCCCATGTCCTTCCTGCAGCTGCTGAAGCTGACATCTGGAATGTGAGGTTCCTCTGCAATGCATCCTGGTGGCAAAGGGAGTGCACATGTCCCAAGGCTCCTACACCGAGTATAAAACAAACTTACAGAAGCAGAGAGCAGAGAACCATCAGAGGTTGGGGCT
Source organism: Aplodontia rufa (assembly GCA_004027875.1). Classification (NCBI taxonomy): domain Eukaryota; kingdom Metazoa; phylum Chordata; class Mammalia; order Rodentia; family Aplodontiidae; genus Aplodontia; species Aplodontia rufa. Next base: position 29,903 of record PVKS010023284.1, read on the forward strand.
GGGGACCTGGGGAGATACTCGCAAGAGCCACAGCCTCAGTTTGAGAGGATAAATACGCTTGAATTATAGATTTTGTGATCTGTAATTGCAGTGTGTGATGAATACAGCTAATGATTGAGGACTGTTCGTTTCAATATTGCCAATGTTCCTATCAAGAAAAAGAATCAATATGCTGTGTAGTCATATAATTCTGCTTTTTGTAATAAGTAAACAAATAAGGGGGGAGTGGTATACAAATAGCAATGGGAACTAAGGGTGGAGATGGGGACATAGCTTGGCAGGTGATAAACCTTGCTTGCTCATGGTTTTCCATCCTTTTGATTGGCTGGATTAGGTCCTAGCACCTTCTCCTGGGGACAACAGCAGGCTCTTTCTTCTCTTGGGGGCCTTGTAATCCTGCAGAGACCTAAGCAGCCCTGGCACCTGCTGAGATGTTAGTCTCCAGTGCCAGAGGGGAGCAGGCGGCTGGGAATGAGCAGCTCACCAGCTGGGACACTTCAGTAGAAATGGGACACAGGACATTTCAAAGAGCCTCATTTTATCTTCCTGCCTCAATGCAGTCACAGGAAGTAGATGAATAATTCCTCCATAGTAATATTACCTCTCTGACAGCTTTCTCATTCCTGGGACAAGACTTAGCTTCTTTTCCACAAGAAGAAGCTGGAGTCACCTTGGTTTCTACCTTTTCTGGCCTCAGTTCCTTCTCTGACCTGGAACCAGATCTTGTACTCTGGGTCTTAAACCAATTGATGTCAATATTGCTGAGTAATTAAAATAAACTTCTCTCCCCACACCTCCTTTCTTTTCATAAACAAATTTGAGTCTTTTCCTTATCCATATTAAACATTCCTAATCCAAAAATCTGAAATTGGTTTCAAGTCCTGACATGGTACTCAAAAAGTTTTGGATTCTGGAGCAGTTTAGATTTTGGATTTTTGGATTAGGGATGCTCAACTAGTAAAGTCTACAAAAACACTCAAAAATCTGAAAACTCCTAAATATGAAACACTTCTGGTCCCAAGCATCTCAGCATAGGGACACTTGACCTGTATTCACTTCTTTAGCTTTTAGGAATGGGCCACCTCCTAAGACGAAAAAGGAACGTGAATCATCACAGGTGAAGGTGCACAGAATGAAGCCAGCTGGTCAAGGTGGTATATTTCTTTGAAGGATCACATTTTACCTTAGAAGTTCATTGTCCTCTTTTGCCTTAAAAGATTGACTTCTTATTTCTACTCATAAAATGCAAAAGTTCATCAAAATGTAAAATTAGCATTTTCTCTGGTCCTTTAGTACATTCTCATATGAACTCTGTGGCTAATAAACTCTAGGAAGCTCCAAGTGGTACTTCTTACCCAAGTATAAGATCAGGAGAACTCTGCCCACATCTGCCATTCACCCATTTCTGACCTTGGGAAAGTTACATAACTGTTACACCTCAGCTTCCTCATATGTAAAATAATGATAACCATATTTTGCCTTCATGGGGAGTTGCAAAGATTACCTGGAAACATGCTAAAAGTAGCACGTGGCCAAGGGAAGCCCTTAATAAATGGTACTTTTGAGTATATGAGTATTGATGTGTGCGGTTCTTCTCAGTATAGAAAGAAGAATCAAACATTATCCCATCTTCTAAGAGAACCTCTTCAACAGCACTTTGACTTAGTTGCTGTACAGTCCAGGCAAAATTGCCTCCTGATCTAGATAATTCTCCCCAACTTTACCTCAACCAGGTGCTCCAGGACATCCATAGGCAGGTCCACCAGAAAGTTTACCTCTGTCTTGAATGGGCATCTCTCCCTTGCCCTTTGACCTACTCTTTTGGTGGTATTTATAAATATTGCAATTGTAAACTCACAAGGATGTGAACTTTGAACTGGCTCCTTAATGCACATAGTAAAAATGAGCAAAGGCATAAGTTTTGCTTCCCCAGAGCATACATTCTATATTTTTGGAGAAGCAGATCTAAACCTAGTAGTTCTGAGTGTAAATGTTCCCAAAGGCTTGAGAATATGTCACACTGGAGAATGTGACCTTGATTGAACCAACCCTCAGCTGAGCATTTCCACCTTCACACACTCCAGTGCAAAGACCATGAGATTCCATAGATTGTCGTGGATTCTCTCAAAGCCTGACTGATCAGGGAAAGTAGCAGAGAGCACATGTAGACAACTATGTTCCTTAGCATTTTGAGAAGAGTGACAAGGGACAGACAGGATGTGTGGAGAGGGGAGCCTCCTCTCTAGGGCCAAATGAGGACACTGACAACGGCTTGATCCTAAAACCAACTACAAAGAGGAGTGAAACTCAAACAAGAACCATTTCAGGAGTGGGAGTGGTGGTTCAGCAGTGAAGTGCTTGCCTGGCACGTGTGGGGACCCGGATTCAATCCCCAGAACCACATACACAGCTAAGTGGAGGAAAAACAAAAAAACAGACGAAAAAATAAAATTAATCCCTTCCTCCCCCTTCTGTCTCTAAAAAACTAAAAAAAAAGGGAAACATTTCAACACTCTGCAAATTTGCCAGAGGTAGGAGAAATGATTATGCTTGGAAAGCTGCTAAGCTTTGGATAAGTGCAGGGTGAACTTGCGGGGTTCTTGCTTCGGGCTGTGCTTATTCTCCACCCCGCACAGCAGATCATAAGGGCTGACAGCTTTGCTG
>PVKS010023285.1:0-32563 GCA_004027875.1 Aplodontia rufa
TCATTGGCTTGATCAATGTCCTCTGGTGAGAAGTCTCTGTTTAGCTCTTTGGCCCATTTATCAATTGGGCTGTTGGTGTTTTTGTAGCTGACATTTTTGAGGATTTTATAGATTCTGGATATGAGACCCTTGTCTGAGGAATCATAGTCCATGATACTCTCCATTTCTGTAGGAAACCTCTTGATTCTTTTGATTGTTTACTTGGCAGTACAAAAGCTTTTTAGCTTTATGGCATCCCATTCACTGATTTTTGACTTTACTTCCTTCACTTTCGGAGACTTGTTGAGAAAGTCTTTGCCTACTCCCAGGATTCATGTTAGTTGATAAGAGAACTAAACTAAAATTTTGGCTCCTGTTTCTAGTTTTTCCCTCCACTATTCTCTTTCCCATTAAAGATGTCAGTTATGCTTAGTAGCTCAGTCTGAGCAAGTAGGAACAGTTGCAACATTCCTGAGATAATATTTGGAGAATAAAGATCTTTTAATTCTATTCATTGAGACTTCTGAAAAAAGACTTCTAAAAGAGAATTTACTATTGTTGTCTAATACAAACATGCTCAGAAGCATAACTTTTCTTTTCTGTGGGCTCTTAGAGGAGTTGGACAGAATGCCACCTTGAGAACCCTGGAAACAAGTGGATTTCCAAATAATATTTTATCATACAGTCTTTTGGCCTAGATTGAAGTTATGAAGAAGTTAGAAGACTTCAGCGTGTATTTCTTTAACAACAGAAATAATTACAGTTGGCATTCACTGATTACTGAGTATCAGATGCTGTGGTAGTTTTCACATATACTTTAAAATTTGTCATAAATCCCTGTGGAAGAGACTGTTGCTATCTGTATATTATAGATGAAATTGAAACACAAAGAACTTATTTATTGTTACATAGCTGCTAAGAAGTAAAGTTAGGGATTCAGAGAGTTTTGTTTTTAAACTCCATTCCTCTGCCTCTCAAATAAAGGTGTTACGGAGAACCAGTACTAAGAATCCAGAGTGTACTTGACACAATAAGGTAAGGGGTGTCCATTCATGTTACAAAATGATCTAATGAGAGATTTCTTTTAAAAAGTGGGTTTTCAGGGTGCAAACTATTTTTGGTCAAAATCTCAGAGGAAGCCATCTCCTGGGGAGGGGACTTTTGTCACTTTTTTTTCTGTTTTTGGTCACCTAATGCATCTTGGGGCTGCCTTTGGGTCAGTAGGCTATCTTTGATCTAGCCATTGTTCTTTCTTTACCAAGAATAGTCAACATTGTCCAAGGTGGGGAAGGCCGTTGCCTGAGAGTGGAAGTTGGTTAGGGATGGTAGTTACTTTGATGGCCACATGCAGTCAATTCTTCTGAGTATTTAAATGGTTATTAGAGAAGCACTTTTAGGAATGCATTTATTATATAAAATAAGGAATGCAGATGTTAGTTTCAGAATCTACACATTGTGTGTCTGTTGCTTGGGATCACATCCAGGGCCTTCCTTGCTCATTATAGGTAAGTACTCTACCACTGAGCTACGTTACCAGCCCTGCATATTAAATTTTGAGTATTTATTATTTTTATCTATTGAATAATTCTTAGGAGGTACTTACAACTTAGACTCTCATCCACCTTTGTTTCCGAATATTTGTTTATTGTTGATCTTGAATATCCTGTTGCATTTTAGATTGTATCACCATGTGACTTAAGTTCTTAATTCCATTTTAAGGATGTTGTCAGTGTTGATGAATATTTGTTGTTGTTCTTTATCAATCTTAAATGGATGAGAAAAATAATTCCTTACCATATTTCCTTTTTCTTTCAAATAATTTTCTTTCTAAAGAAAATGTAATGCATATATTACATATATTATTTATTTATTTGAGTGGATACTCTTAAAAAAAGGAGTAGGATAAAAAGTTTATTGCTATACCAGTGATAATGCAGTTATCCGGGTGGGGTAGGTTGTTTTTGTGCTTTTTATGGAGCTTCATTTAATTCATAGTCCAAATTGGTTACTATCACTAGAAGTAGCTCTGTGTTAACACTCAACTGCTGGATTTTTTTCTCTTTTAGTTTTATGTTTTGAGTTAACCATTTTCTGAGTTGATTACAAGAAGACTGTGATGTATGACTAGATAAAAGAATGAAGGTGTTAGTAAAAGTAAAGTGCCTGTTTTTCTGAATTCTGGGCTTATTTAGATTCTTAGGATACAGATAACTAGAATTAAGGCCTAAAATTTATTTTCTTGTATGTATGAGAAAATATTTTCTTTTCTTTTTGGTACTGGGAATTGAACCCAGGAGTATTCTATCTGTAAGTAATGTTCCCAGCACCCCTGGACTGCCTTTTTAAAATTTTGAGACAGTGTCTTAAACTTGTCATCCTCCTGCCTCAGCCTCTTGAGTGCCTGGGATCACATGTGTACACCACCTTCTGGCTTCCTATGTTTTTCTTTTTATACTAAGAAATATTCAACAATGAACCAGGCTACATTAGATACTAGAATAATCTGTTGTTACAGTTTTAACAAACAGCTGGATCAATGGCAGAGAGCTTTTTCCCCCCCCCAAAGAGAAGGTGGAATGCTGAATTGAAGAACTTGCAAGATAAATTTCAAATTCTTGGGGACTGGAGTGGTGGCTCAGTGGTTACGGCGCTTGCCTGGCATGCAAGAGTATGTGGGTTCAAACCTCAGCACCACATACACAACTAAGTGTCAGAGCAACGAAAGCCACATGAAAAACTAAATAAAAGTTGATTTTCTGTCTCTCTCTCACTGTCCCTCTCTCTTTAAAAAAGGAGAGAAAAAATTCAAATTCTTTGAATTTATGATTACACAGGGATGTGTTTTTAAGTGACAGGTAAAACCCAGACATTTTCTCTGTTTTAAAAAAAACCCACACCTTTCTTTAAAAGTGTTGTCTCACAAAAGTAAATTAACAGAATCGCACAATGAAATAAGGTTGAAAAATGTACGTAAAGTTTCTGTCAAAATGTGTTTAGTAGAATCGAATGATCAAATCAAATCTTAAGCTGTTCATTTTAACTGATTTTCTTGAAAAATAAACTTGATTGAGTCATGATAAATAAAGGTTAAAATGTAAATGACGAGAGTATCTGAAAATTAGAAGAAATACATGTTGAGCTCCTTCCTTGACTCAGCAAATGTTTGGAGTGTCTGCCCTGCTGTGGGGGAGCTCGGACTGGTGAGAAAAATGCCCAGTGGCAGAGATGTGTGCCAGGTGTTGTAGGGGACAGGTGTGTATGTCATCCTTCCTGGGTAGGCTAGAGGAGAGGGTCCAAGAGGAGCCCTGTCTTGGGGAGTAGATACCTGAACTTCTTTCCCCTGTTTGTTACCTTCAAAAATTACTTTAAAATGGATAATTGTTGAAAATAGTGATACAATCTAGAAGTATAAGTAGTAAAAATGCGAATTCTTATTTATACTTTCTGCTTTCCAATCCTTTTCCCATTTAGAGTTAATAGAAGGATAAATATACTTCCAGGTATTTTCCTATGAATATTTCAGTAGTTTTTCTCTTGAACAGAGTTGGGCTCATACTATATGTAGTTTTCCAACTTGCTTTCTCCCCTGACCATGTGTAATAATCTATCATGTGCATATATCCATATAAGTAGATGTAGAACAACTTCACTTAAAAACTTGCTTCCTCACATAATGAGCTATACCATCATTTATTGACTTCATTCCTATTGTTGGAGATCTTGGTTTCCAGCCTGTTAGAAACAGTGAATATCCTTGTACAGATAAATTTGTTCTCACCTGGTAAGTAGGTGAAGAGAGTGAGGATTAACTACACTAATTGAATAATGTGTTGTTTGCAAAACACTGCTGAAGACAATGGCCAACTATGAGGGGAGAGGTTTTTCTGCTTTTCTGCTGTGGAGGTACGCTACCTCCTGCTTTTTGGAAGCAATATTGGAGTATACCATCTTATAATGGCATTGCTCTACTGAATAATTTATAGTTAGTTTCTTATTGTGGTGATTTAAAATTTTTAAAAAATAATGTTACCAGATAGAGAAGTAGAATCACAAACTGACAGAATGATTATTCAAAGGTCACATAGAGGTATAGTGACTAGCTATCAAAATAGAGTTTATATCTTAGCTGTCTTTTACTTAGCTCTGTTGCCAGAGAATATTTTAGTATTCGAATTAGCTTTTTTAGGCACTTAGTCTCTCTCTACTGGAAAATTAAAATAAATTTTGATTACTTCTTAAAATAGCTATTGGAATATTGCTTGTTTATCAAGGTATATGAAAATGGCTTAGGGTAAGGGTATAGCTTAGCAATAGAGCAATTGTCCAGAATGTACAAAGTCCTGGGTTCATTCCCCAGCACTGCAAGGAAAAAAAGAGCAACAATCAGAAAACAAAAAACAGTGTAGGTGATTTAAAGTTGGTGAATGACATTTTGTTATATATTACTCAGCGTAAAATCTTGTTATCCTTACAAAGTCCGAGTTGCTGGTATTTTGCTTCATACAGATTTCCAGTTTTGGAATGTTGCCCTGTGGTGTGATATCAAGTGCTAACTACTATTATAATTTCATCATTCCCTTTTGTCAATAAAAATATCTGACTTACAATTTAGTTTCTGCTTTTTGCATAATCTGATCTTTGCTAATTTTTCTATATTAAAATTATAGGTAGGAGAAGAATTAGTACAAAATTTGTCAGTGTTTGGTGCTTTTTTTTTTTTTAAGATAGAGGGACAGTGAGAGAGAGAAAGAGATAATCAGTTTTATTTAGTTTTGCTGTGTCACTTCGTTGTGTATGTGGTGCTGGGGTTTGAACTTGCGTCTTCATGCATGCCAGGCAAGTGCTGTAATGACTGAGTCACTGCTCTAGCCCCTTCATGCTGGTTTTTAAAAACTATAATTCTTTGGGAACAAAATGATGCATTAAAAATATTATTTTTCTTAATTATCTCTAAAAGTAAAAGCCCCATTGGTTGTCAATAATGTGTTGCTGTTTGGTTGTATGTACTTTGTTGTCTAGAAATATGATTCAAGGCTCAACTTTTTAAATCAAATTATTATTTATTTTGGAGGTAGGATTTTGGGTGATTTTATTTGATTAGTATCATTTCTGTATTCTCCAGCATCATGCCTACAAAACTCTTATTCATATTTCAAAACATACATGCTAAATTGTTCTAATTAGTGTTATTAATTGAATAGTAGTAATGATTTGAATAAATTAGCTAGTGTATTCTCTCATTGTCCTAAACAATAGTTATATTGTTTTATTACATTATTATGAAGTATTCATTCTTTATTCTAAGGTAATTATTACTTCATGCGAAGTATAATTTTTTCCTCCATAGTATCAGGGATCAAACCCAGGGGCACTGTACCACTGAGCTACATCCCCAGCCCCTTTTAGTTTTTAATTTTAGACAGTGTCTCACTAAGTTGCTGAGGCTGGCCTTGAACTTGTATTCTTCTGCCTCAGTCTCCTGAATGACTGGGATTACAGGTGTGTACCACTGTGCTCAGCTATGAAGTATAATATGCATTAATACCTAGATTTTCATTTAAAGTAATAAGTTATTTTTCAAGAGTAAAGTATACATTTGAACAAATGAAATAACAGTTTTGTACTTAATTTTTCTAGGGCTGCTTTAGAAGAAGTAGAAGGAGATGTGGCAGAGTTGGAACTAAAACTTGATAAGGTAAATTTTACATTTTTAACATTTTAAAACATTAATTCTTGTTTTTCATTAATAATAATACCTATAATATTCATTGGTTCATAAATAACAGTACCTATAATATTAATTAGTTGATCGTACTTTGTTTCTCTATAAGGGTGAGTGCTAATTTTACATATGAAGAAACTAAGGCTAGAGACATTAAGTAGCTTGCCTATTTCATGTCTAAGTGCTGGGGCAAGAATTTATATCCACCTCTGACTTCAAAACTCACTAAACATTTTGTATATGGTTGGAGGCTTGTTTCTGTCTTCTCTATCCAAACAGTGTATCTATCTTTTTTGGATGCTTAAGGGATTTCATGTATTATCTGACCATTCTTATTTATAAATTTAGGTGCAGCCAGGTTAAAATATAAATAAAATTTAAAACTCAGTCTGTATTTAAGCTAATACCACAAATGCTAAAAATACTAAGTAATTGATGTAGTCATATTTTATGTAAGTGTAAATGTACATTAATTCCCACCTTCTATATTAACTATTGATAATATTTTTGGATATCTGTCTTAAGAAGTATTTTCTATGGGGCTGGAGAGGTGGCTCAGTGGTTACAGTGCTTGCCTGGCATGCACAAGTACATGGGTTCAAACCCCAGCACCCATATATACAACTAAGTGTCAGAGCAGCAAAAGCCATGTGAAAAACTCAATAAAAATTGTTAAAAAAAAAAAAAAAAAGAAGTATTTTCTACTATGTACCAGGCAAAAATAATCAGAATAAGTTAACACATGGATTTTAATCCATTTGTTGGGATATCATTTTGTTCAGTAAAATATCTATGTAAATTTCTAGAGATAGTCCTATGCATATATATACTTTTTTCTGAAAATAATTTATTTGTAAAATAATTATTGTATAAATGGCATTGCTATGTAGAGTAGTGCTTCTTAAACTTTACTGTGCATAGGAATCACTTGGGGAATCTTATGTTTTAAAAATATAAATTCTAAATTAGTAGATCAGGGGTACCTATGATTCTATGTTTCTAACTGGAGTCCAGGTAATGCCTATGTTGGCTTATGGACCACACTTGAATAGCAAGGTATATTAATTAGTATGAACATTCTGAGGAACACTTTGAAATGTTTTAAAATCATGAAACAATTGCATTGGTAAATTATGTAGAAAGTATAGAAACTATATAAAGCAATATTATTAATTACATATAAAAATTTTAAAAATTAGGAAAAGTTTCAAAGTATTATTTTTGTGTTAGATTCTAATTTTTAAAGCACTAGTAATATATAGTTTTTTTAATTTTTAAAATAATTCTGTGAGGTAGGTGGAATGAGTGTTGTTATTCCCATTTTATGGATGAGTATACCAAAGCCCAAGAAAACAAAGGAGTTTTGCTTCAAATCATAAAGTTAAAGGAGGCAGAAACAAGTTAGAAACCAGTGCTCTTGTTATTAGTTCAGTGCTCTTCTTGTGCACTCCTGTGGTTCAGGATCCGTGTCAAAGGGGGCACAGGCCCCTTGGAAATTTCTGAGAACAGTAGCAAGCTTGCAGGCAAGTGTTTTTAAAAATAACTATTTTTATTTTAGGTAAGTTTACTGTTTTCAAATACTCTATCTTTTAGTTATCATATATATGTATAGGCATATTATTATTATTACTATTACCCTGAGAAATTTATATGCATTTTCAAATACTCTTTGAAGTAAAGTTTTAAGACCTGAAAACAGACAGTGGAAGATGTAGTCTTGATTTTATGGTAGATTTACAAGAGTATATAGAAAGGCAAGGCACAGAGTAGTGTAATGAAGATGACTGTCGTCTGCATCATATGAAACATTGTGTGTAGGGGTGGAACTCAGAATTATGTAACTAAATAGAATCCACTGGCAGTGCTTTTGCTAATTGTTTTGCTTTTATGAGTGACTTTTCATTTTCTTCATATCATTTGGTTGGGTCAAGGCACACTGATAGGTTTAAAACCAAAATACTCAAATCTAAAACAAATTATTAAACTATTGGCATTCAGTGCTAAGAGCACTAAGCCTATTCTAGAGTCTCTCTTACTCAAAAGGCTACTAAGGGCCTGGTAGAAACTTGACATTATTATTTTTTAAAAAGAATGAGTGAGAAGAGTGTGTGTGTGGGGGGGGGGATCGGCTTTTATTTATTCATCTGGTTTTTGTTTTTCTGACACTTAGTTGTGTATGTGGTGCTGGGGCTTGAACCTGGGTCCTCACAAGCACTCTAAATGCTGAGTCACTGCTCCAGCCCGAAACTTGACATTATAAAATATCACCTTTTCCTCTCCTCTTCTCCATCAAAATTCCTTAGTTACTTTTACATTTCTCTGGTATAAGATTTTGATCCTTTATAAAAATTTTACTTCTCCAGAATTCTTAAGCTACTATCATTTTTACTTTAGAAATGCAGAGTTGTGGGGCTGGAACGGTGGCTCAGTGGTTTCGGTGCTTGCCTGTCAGGCACAAGGACCACTGGGTTTAAACCCCAGCAACCACGTACACAACTAAGTGTTGGAGCAACAAAGGCCATGTGAAAAACTAAATAAAGTTGTTTCTCTTTTTCTCTCTTTCACTGCCCCTCTCTCTTAAAAAAAGAAAGAAAGAAAAAAAAGAAATGCAGAGTTGGCATAGAGAAGGGAGTCTGAGAGAACCAAGAAATGATTGTTATTGAAGGTGTTGGCATTGAAGGACTAATTGGGGGATGGGTGCCTCAAGACTAGTTTAGTGATTTCATAACTTTGTACAAGGGAAATTCCACCTGTAGTATCATTGTAAATAATGCCAGTGACAGGTTAAACAAGCTTGGTGACTTAGCTTATATCTGTTTTGCTTATAATGTATACTACCAGTTGTTGGATTCTTTCTAGAGAGCAGTGCTTCATGAGTGCCATTGTTTATTGGGTGCTATTACATACCCATTCTATAAGGTGTTTGGCATTGGCAACGTCATAGTGTATCATAGTTGCCATCTAGGTATAATTTCAGTATCTGCTGCATCTTTTTCCTGGTGTGCTCATTTCCTGTTTAAGTGGACACCCTTTAAATCTCAGCTCCAGTGCTATCAAACTTTGGCTCTTTTTCTTGTATTGTTTTTCACATTTACTTTCATTGACACTATTATGATATTATAATTTTTGGTTTGTAGCATAGGCTAGTGGTTAAGCACAAAGCCAGGAGCTGCGTTAGTTTGAATGTGGCTGTACCACATTCAAAGTAGGTATATAACATCGGGTAGGGTCCCCAACCTTTCAGTTTCTTCGTCTCCAAAATGGGTAAAAGAAGAGTACCTATGTATCTATCTGACAGGGTTATTATGAGAGTAAGGTAAGATAACACATATAAAGTGTTTAACATGGTTCTTGGTTCATGGTATATTCTGAATAAGCAATAAGATGAAGAAGTGTCCTCAAGAGATTATTAGCTTCAGGACTATCTTTAGAAGAAAAAAACAGACAAACAACAACAACAACAAAAAACAAGTAACAACAACAAAAACGCATCTCTTATGTACTTACGGGGCACAAAGCCCTATGTTGTCCTAATCTTCACAACAGTGTTGCAAAGTTGGTAGCATTTCCAATTTACAGATGAAAAATGGTGAATTCGAATGTTACTTACAACTCAGAAATAGCAAAGAAGTTGTTTGTATTCCTGTCATCTAGTAGCATGACATTGTAATGCCTTATTGAAAAATTGTTCAATGAATGAATTAGGGCTACTTGTTTGAAGATTTTGATTAATTTGACGTTTACTTTTAGGTAAAAAATCTTATCTGTTTGAAGGCTTAGATTATTCGTGACAATCTCATTTGCCATTTTCATCTAATAAGGCAAAAGTCTCAGTTTCTCATTCTCTGTTTCTCTCTCTTTCCATTGCCAAGTCAGCCCTTCCTCCTGGATATTTGCAGGGTCTGAGTGGTACTGCTTATGACAGTTTTCTCCCTCTGTGGCTCCTGTGATGGTGACCTCTAAGCTAATTCTAATGCCTGTTGTAATCTCTGAAATCTGGAATGCTGGTAGCCTGCTTTCTGACTTGAATCTCCAGTCCTTCCAGTTTCCTTAACCTCATTGCTGCTTCTGTTCTCTAAGCTTACCTACACTTCTGGTCTTTCAATCCATCTTCTTGTGATATTTCAGATCCTTCTAAAATGCACTTAAGCATGCTTTTTTTTTGGTATGTTTTTATGTAGATAAAATTCATCTAACTCAAAATCCACCATTTCATAGTGGTTTTTAGTTTAGTCACAGTGTTATACACCACTGTGTAATTCTAAAATATTTCTATTATCCCAAAAAGAAACCCTGTACCTGTTAACACGAACTCCCAATTCTTCCCTCCCACCATCTTCTGGCAACCTCTGTGGATTTGCTTATTCTGAACATTTCACATAAATGGAATCATACAGTATCTGGCCTTTTGTGACTGGCTTCTTTTGCTTAATATAATGTTTTTAAGTTTCACCAGTGTTGCAGCATGTCTCTGTACTTTCTTTTATGGCTACATTATATGCTGTTGTATACCACCTTTGCTTAGTTGATTGACAGTTGGTTTATTTCTTTTTCTCAGCCATTGTAAATAATGCTGCTATTAACCCTTCCAGTCTGCTCTTAATTTTGTATTATTTTCTTTCTGTTCAGAGACCCTCATTTCCCTTCCATAGCACTTCTATCTCTCTCTCTTTTTCTCTTTAACTTTTGAGATGAGATCTTGCTGTATTGTTCAGACTGTTCTTGAACTCCTGGGCTCAAGTGATCCTCCTGCCTCATCCTTGCCTAGTGCTGTGACTGTGGTTACATGCCACCATGTGTAGCAGAATTCTCACTGTCTTAAGTCTGACCATCTATATTATGTACCCCATACCTGGGATTTATAAATTCCTACAGGAGAAGTCATGTAACTATTGAATCTAGTTTGTGGAGCTGTGGGTTCCTGAAATTGTAGATACAAAGCAATTTTTACAAAACCTGATCAACTTCTTCTCTTGCTACCTTTAGTAGTTTCCTTCAATACTTCACTGTTTTCTCAAGATTTACTACTTTGTTCTTCATTTTTAGCAGAATGACCATCAATTTCTTGGTGGGATTATATTTATTTCTTGTTCCTAATCTAGAAATTTAGAATCTGTCCATCTCCCCCCTCCCCCACTGGAGTAATAAAAAGTATCCCCTTTCCTATGCAATTTCAAACCCTCTATCTCCACATTTTGCTTTAGCCATCTCTCTCCTTTCCTTTCTCTACCATCTCTGTTTTTTTTTTTTATTAGAGAGTTTCAGTTTTATTTATTTTTTTATCTGGTTTTTGTTTCTTCGACAGTTGTGTATGTGCTGCTGGGTTTGAACCCAGGTCCTTGTGCATGCCAGGCAAGTGTTCTACCACTGAGTACTGCTCCGGCCCCCCACCCCTTTTATCTTAAATAAAGATGCTCAAGCTTGTTTCTTAGTAAAGGCAAAATAAAAGCAAATAACAATAGGAAAACTTTTCCTCTGACAAGGAAACACAAATCTCTGCTGATTACTTGCATGTGCATGTAATAGTTTATTCCAAGATCTTTTTGTTGTTGTTATTGTTTCTTGTTTTTGTTTTGTTTGATTTTTGGTACTAGAGATTAGACCCAGGAGTGTTTTACCACTGAGCTACATCTCCAGTCCTTTTTATTTGTTAAAAATTTTGAGACAGGGTCTCTGTAAGTTGCTGAGGATCTTGCTAAGTTAAGTTGCTGAGACTGACCTCGAACTTCAGATCCTGCTGCCTCTGCCTCCTCAGCCTACTGCACCCGTGCATATGCCCCAGTGCTACGATCTTTTTGCGTGTTATCTTACCTTTTTATAGCAACCTAATATGATTTGGTACCACTGCTATGTATTATATAGAAGAAGGAATTAAAGTTTGTTGAGGTTAAGGTCACCTGGCCTATTTAGATGGTTATGTATGGGAGCAGGATTTGAACCTAAGCAGAGTGAGGTGAGAACCTTTTTCTTCTTCTTTTTTTTTTTGCAGGGCTGAGGACGGTGCTAGGCAAGCACTCTTGCCACTGAGCTAAATCCCCAACCCCGAGCCTTGTTTTTTAACCATGCGGTATTATTAATCTCTCTCTGCTTTTATGGGAAAAATAATTTTAATTACTTTTGAATTATTTAATTTCCTGAATAAGTAATACCACTTATGTGGTTCTTAAGCAAAGGTAAAAATGTGAGTCCAGTGAAAATTGTCTGCTAATCTCTTTGTAGGGGAGTATACTGACCTAATTTCTTGTGTGTCCTTATAGAACTTTTCTAAGCATGTGAAAGTTTATATGCATTTATACTCTTCAGTACAAATAATTCTTCCCACTCCATCAAAAATATTAGTGTGCTGTTTTACATTTTGTTTTTTTCTTAATAAAGCTCCCCCCTATTTCTTTTGGTGCTGGGGATTGAACCCAGGGCTGTGTATCCCAGCCCTGTCTGAATTTTTTATGGCTGACTTTTATTGCATTACAGGTGTATGTTATGACTTATCCAATTATCTACTGATGGACACTTCACAGAGCAACTTCTATTTTACCATGACTTGAATGCATTGCTTCAGATGTGCCATGTGGCCTATGTGCAAATATGTATGATACATGTTAAAAAGTGAAATTGCTAGAGGGTGTGTTTTAAATTTTGACAGCTCTTGCTAAATTGCCTCATAGAAATGTTAC
Source organism: Aplodontia rufa (assembly GCA_004027875.1). NCBI lineage: Eukaryota > Metazoa > Chordata > Mammalia > Rodentia > Aplodontiidae > Aplodontia > Aplodontia rufa. The sequence goes on from PVKS010023285.1 coordinate 12,376, forward strand.
CAATTTATATTTCCATCACCAATGTATAAGAGAACCTGTTTCTTCATATCTGCCTTCTCCAAAACAGCATGCTATCAAACTTTTTGGTCTTGGTTGTGCTATAAAACATGGTAATTGCCATTTCTTGTATTTTAAGAAGGTTGAATAAGTTTCATGAGTTTAAGATACATTTGTATACCCTTTTTGGGACTTGTCTGCCCTTATCTGTCACCCATTTTTTTCTAGTGCATGATTGAGTGCTTTCAAAATATGTGTCCTTTCTTATGGTACGGCAATTAGTTCCTTGGGATTTGTTGCTAATACTGTTTTTCCATATTGTTGTCTTCTAAATTTATTGTTTTTTCTTGTAGAAATATTTTTATCTACTTGAATTTATCCATTTCTTTTTCCTGTGGCTTTTGAGGTTGGTATGTTTTCAGAAAAACTTCACACTTTGAGATTATATTAAAAAATTCCTCCTGTTTTCTTAGTTTTGTGATTTCACTTAATATGTTTAAATTTTTATTCCATCTGAATTTGAGTATTTGAAATCCAACTTATTCATTGGATATCCAGGGTTCCCAGTGTCATTTATTAGATAATCCCCCACCCCCACCTTGGCAATGATTAGAAGATTACTTTAATCAAATACTTCATGTTTTTATGTTTCTTAACTATATGTTATATGCATTCCATTGATTAGTTTATCTATTCACATTCACTATTAGATTTCCAGTTACTGTAGTTTTATATTTTAATGTCATATAAGGCTAAGGTTCTCACTTTATTACTTCTTCAAAAATTTTTTTACCTCTTCTAGTGTGTTGGTTATTCCTTATGAACTTTAGAGTTACTTTTCCTGGTAAGATATTTTATTTTATAACTAGCTTACCATTTTAAAGACTTATCTCTGCCAGTATTTCTTTTTCTTTTTTTGCCGTGTTGGGATCAAACCCAGGGCCTCACATGTGCTAAACAAGTACTCTACCACTTAGCTACATCCCCAACCCTGTCAGCATTTTTTACTGTGGGTTCTGTAGAACATTGGTCCTTTGGGAACACTTCCTTTAAAGATAATTTCATGGTCAAATTATTTTGGGAAGTGCTGTTTATTTCCTCCTTTAGACCCACATTAATATATTGAAGGCCCTTGGGGTATGGATGTAGCTCACTGGTAGAGCACTTACCTGGCACACATGAGTCCTGATATGGATCCCCAGAAATACTGCCCCTCCGCCACGCTCTTAAAAGTTTAGCAATAATCTTATGCTACCTTTTCTGAGAACCCTTGCCTCATCTCCACAGGCCGGGTCAGGTATTATTCCTTGGTTTGCTCCTGCATGGTTTGGTTATGGTGTTTGCTCTATAGAATTTATCTTCTTGCCAGCTGGATAGAATTAGAGCTCCTTGTGAACAGAAATTATACTTTTAATTCTGTTCCTTTCAGCTTTAGGGCAGTGGTTTTATATTTCCCTCTTGAGATCCTTCTGGAGTTTTCCAATAAGTTTTTCTTGGCTTTTTATCTTCCTTTCTGTCTACTTCAGTATCAACCCCTCCCTTATCCAGAGCACTCCCACTTTTATCTGTTTTAATATTTGACATTCATCCAGGATTTTGTTTAAAGAAAATGTTCTGTGTTTGAATGAGGAAAAAGAAAAAAGGAGGAGGAAGTAAAGGGATAAAAGAGGGAAGAAGAAGGAGTGAAAGGAAGGAAGATGAAAAAAAAAGATGAGCTGGAGTGGTGGCCCAGTGGTTATGGCATTTGCCAGGCACACAGGAGGACGTGGGTTAGAACCCCAGCACCATGTACACAATGAAGTGTTGGAGCAACAAAAGTCACAAAAACTAAATATAGGGGCTGGAGCGGTGGCTCAGCGGTTTCAGCACTTGCCTTGCCTGTGCAGGGATGCGGGTTCGTACCCCAGCACCACATACACAGCAAAGTGTCTGAGCAACGAAAGCCAAATGAAAAACTAAATAAAAATTGATTCTCTCTTTCTCTCTGTTCCTCTCACTGTCCCTCTCTCTTAAAAAACTAAATATAATTGATTCTCACTTTTTCTTTCTAAAATTAAATAAATGTATATAGAGAGATGAGAGAGACACATACACTCAGTCTCCTGAGGCTCATCACAATGCCCCCAGAACAGTAGGCACTGGAGAAATTGTGTGTGTGTGTGTGTGTGTGTGTGTGTGTGTGTGTGTACGCACACATATTTTTGTAATGGTTGATTAATCAATTCAGAGATCTGCTTTGATAGAATGGTATTGAAATGATTAGCATGACTAACCCACCTTACCAGTTTACTTACCTTTCTTCCAACATACCACAGTTAAAAATTTTAAAAAATTAAAATTACTTTTTATCACACTGCTTGCCTACCTTTTTCTTTCTTCTAGGAGGTATTTAATAAATCTTTATGCATATAATATGTGGGATCAAATGTGACTTGATAATTTTGTTGTTGTTGCTGTTATCAGACAGCCTCTGGGTCCTAGAGGTCAACAACTTTCCTGTGAATTTATAAGCCAAAAGAAAATAAGAAAAAATTTCAATTTTTCTGTTTTATTTATTAATAGTGTTAATTTATCTTAGCTAGGTTAACTTGTGGATTTTGCCAACACTTCTCTAATAAAGTAATTTGTAAAATTATTTTCAACCTGATGTGATTTTTTTTTTCTTTTTCAGCTTGTGAAGCTCTGTATTGCCATGATTGATACTGGAAAAGCCTTTTGTGTTGCAAATAAACAGTTCATGAATGGTATTAGAGATCTAGCACAGTATTCTAGTAATGATGCTGTAGTTGAGGTTAGTATTGTTATATTGTAATGTGACATATGCAATAACACATTATTTATTTACCCATTTACCATGCAAATACTTATGGTGATACATTTAGAAATCAAAAAGCTATTACCCTTTGGTGCTATGTTATGTAATCCTATTTTCTAAGCTTAGCCCTTAAAGTTTGATTTGCTTTGTGCATAATTGGCATCTGTCTCCTAACCCAGCTTTGCAGTGTTTTGCTAGCTAAGTTTGCTCACTGCTAGGTGAGTTGAAGCATCTGTCAGAGAGCCTGAGCGGGGAGACAGAATCATGTCAGGAGTAGCTGCTTATTGGCGCAAGCAGAGAATGTTAACCTGTGAACAGACAGGACCTAACTATATGTATGGGGGAATGTATAGCTTCTGGTTAGTTGGCTGTCCTGGGTTAGCTTGGATCCCTCACTACACTGTTTTGTATTACATTTCTTTCATGATGAATAGTAACTGGATATGTGTGTGGTTGGATGATTATTTGATCTGTAAATGCTTAAAGGGGCACAATCTTTGTACCCTCAAACAAGTTTACCTTTAGGGTTATGCATACCAATTGGTGGGCAACACCAATTTGACTTTCCTAGGTTTTATATGTTACTGCATGTAGACTTGACCTCTCTACAGAGCATACCTACAAGCTAGTGAGATTGTACTTGGAAGTAAATATTATTTGCAGTGTATCTTGATCTTTCTGTCAGAAATGCTTAAAGTAACAGTTTTTGTGACCTATTTTTGTGACTCTTACATGACTTGATTTTCTTTTGGTTTCTTTTTTATAGACAAGTTTGACCAAATTTTCTGACAGTCTCCAAGAAATGATAAATTTTCACACAGTAAGTGTCAGTAGGTATTACTATGACCATGTAAATTATTTTGTACTTCCTTAAGTGGCAGTATTTTGTGAAATGAACAAAGTTGAATTTGATGACGTTGGTCAGCTTTTCAGTTAGGTAGATCTAAAATGTTCAGTTTGTGTATGTGTCGGGGAGGGAGAGAGAAAGTATATGTATTATCAATGAAGTATATCCTTATTAAAGGCAGTTTTTTCCCTTAAGTTCTGCTTTTGCAAGTTTAATATTTAAGTATAAAGAAGTAAAACTCATTTCAAATTTAGCTATTTCTCTTAAGATATTTACAAATATATCCCTTTTGTTTAATCAACTGCCAATATTAAAGAGTACTGTAATTGTTGAACTATTTATGTGTTTAAGATCTGAGTGCATTTATTCTTCAAGAATGAGGGAAATATATTTGGAATGTCATGAATTTGCTTTATAAACTTTGTAAAAATTTACTAAAAATATGATAGCATATCTATTATATACTTTGTATATTTTTAAAAAAGCCTAATTGATATGGCTGTCATATAATTTGAAGCACTGAATAATTAGCAGCTATGTTTATAGTAAGAGTAACAATTGCTTTTTTTTTTATAAAATCTACTGAATTTTCTTGTTTAAAGAGAGAGGGACAGTGAGAGAGAGAGAGAATCAATTTTATTTAGTTGTTCACGTGGCTTTCATTGCTCTGACATTTTGTTGTGTATGTGGAACAGGGGTTTGAACCCATGTCCTCATGCATGCCAGGCAAGTGCTGTAACTGCTGAGGTACTGCTCCAGCCCCCAAATCTAGTAATTTTTTATTCCTAGTTAATTTAGTCTTCTTAAAAATATTTTTTGTTGGTCAACATATTAAGGATGAAATTACATGACATTATTTAAATTATAGTCCAGATTTTAGCTGTACCAAAATTGACATGTGCAAGTATCTGAAAGCCTGTTTTCCGTTCTCTTGAATATTATTCCTAGTGGGGTTGCTGATCATGTGATAATTCTGTATTTGCCTTTTTGAAGAGCCATGCAATTGCTTTTCTTTTTCTGATCATAGATATCTTTGCAGAGGTGAAGTGGTGGCTCATTGTGGTTTTGATTTGTATTTCCCTAATGACTAATGCACTTTTTGACTATTTGTGTACCTTCTTTGCTATTATTTCCATTGTTGTCTATTAAAGTACTTTGTCCATTTTTACATTGTAAGTTTTATTTATTTAAATTTCTTTTTTTTTTTCCAGTACTGGGGATTGAACCATTGAGCAGCATACCCAGTCATTTTTCTTTTGAGACAGGGCTTTATTAAATTGCCTAGCCTTTTCTAAAATGTGATCTGTCTCAGCCACCTGAGTGACTAGAATTACAGACCTGCTCCTCCTTATTCAGTTCCTTTCTTTTCCACTAATGCTAGGGATTGAACCCAGAACCTCACACATGCTAGGCAAGCACTCTGCCACTGATTCATATCCCCAGGCGTTTGTTCGTTTTTAAATGTTTTCTGTTGTTGAGTTGTATTATATATAATATATACATATTTTTGTTTGTTTGTTTGTTTTGTTTTGGTGCTGGGGTTGAATCCAGAAACATTTAACACTAAGCCATATCCAAAACCCTTTTATTTATTTATTTATTTATTTATTTATTTATTTATTTATTTTTGAGACAGGATCTTGCTAAGTTGCTGCTACTGACTTTGTGAGCCTCCGACCTCAGCCTCCTGAGTCATTGGGATTACAGGCATATGCCACTGTGCCTGGCTTTGTAGAGTTTTTTATTAAAGCCTATAAACAAAAATTTGCAAATACTTTCTTTCATTTTGTAGATTTTATTTGCTTTCCTTTGAATGCCAGGCCTTACACATGATAAATATGTATATTATTACTGAGCTGCTTGCCTGGCCTCTTTTTTTTTTTCACTTTCTTGAGAATGTCCTTGGATACACAAAAGTTTTACATTTTAATGAAGTGTGAAATCCAGTTTTTCCATTTTTCATTTTTTGGGCTATGCTTTTTCTGTCATATATACTATGAGAACCCATTTACAAATTGAAGGTCATGAAGATTTTCTACTATCTTTTCTTCTAAGAGTTTTATGGTTTCATTGCTAATGAATTTTATACTAATTATACCACTTATTAGTTTTTTCTTTCTTTTATCAAATTTAGAGAACAGCATTTAGTATCCTTGAGTTTTCTTGAAATTAAATGATCTTTTAGATTTAAACATCTTAAAAATGTAAATTTTTTCTTTTTGGTATAAGTTGTTGATTTTACATTGCGGGCAGTGGTGTATGCCCGTAATCCCTGCTACTCAGGAGGCTGAGGCAGGGATGGAAAGTTTGATGCCAGCCAGCCTGCGCAAGTGAGATTAGTGAGAATGTAGCTCAGTGGTAGAACACTTGCCTAACATGCGTGAGGCTCCGGTTCAAACCCCAGTACCACAAAGCAACAAAAAAAGTTATTGATTTTAACTTAACAGAATAGATTGAATATGTTTTCCATAATATTTCCCCACACTTGACAGAACTGGGGATTGAACCCATGGCCTTGGGCATGCTGGGCAAGTGTCCTGTCACTGAGCTGAAAGTTGGAGTTGCTCAGTTTTTTACAGAGGCTGTCTCAGAGCAGAAGCAGGAAAAAAAAAGTGCTTTTAATTTTCCTCTGCCTGTTAGTTTGCTATCAGTTTCCAGTAGCAGAAGTTAACTCAGCTTGCAAAGAGGGGTGGGGAGCAGGAAATATGCTTTACAAGCCTCTAGCCTCTGACAGTTTAGAAGAGGAGACTGTGGAAGGGCGAGTGTGGAGATGAGAGCCACAAGGCAACCAGCACACCAACCCTAATGGCTGTAATTCTGAAGTTTTTTTTTGGGGGGGCAGGAAAGTTATTGTATAGCTTAATGTTTATCCTCACTTTATTTAGATCACTACTTCTCAGCGAGGCCTCCTAAACCCAATGATCACTTTCTATTACTTTACCCTGCCTTTACAAACACACAGACTATGTATTCATGTCATATGTATACTACATATACATATGCACCTCAACATATATGGTCTTAAATACCTGTACTTTATTCTCTGTTCTTCTGAGTTCTATGATTGCAGATACTTATCATAATCATTTCTTACTACCTAGAAGAGTAGAGTACTTGGTTGATAGGATTTTTGTGGCAGGGTTAATGAGACTGAGGTTACAAATTTATAAAAGCTCCCAGTGATTTTTAACACTCATCAAATCAAAGGCTTCTTAAATCAATAATAAAGCACAACAAATAGACAAGGGCATTTAATCTTTTAATTTTTCTTATACTATTCCTTGGGCTTGAGAGACTGCAGAATCTCTGTTGCTTGTAAAATTCACAAAGGCAGCCCATTGTTTGCCTGCCTGCCTGTGTTGGTGAGCTTGTGTGTTTGCATTTACATGTGTAGCATGGAGAACTGTCTGATGTTATACATGGATGTCTAGTACTTTTTAATTGTAGTCTGTTATTCCTATCACAGCATCTCAGAAATATGCCTATAAATGGATGTAACAATGAAATTGTGAACCCTGGTTCTTTCCTTCTTAATTACTGTGCTGTCTGTATTATCTGGCCTTTGGTTTGTTTGTTTCTTTCTTTCTTTTTTTTTCCAAAAGGGAGAGGAACAGTGAGAAAGGGAGAGAAAGAATCAATTTTATTTTTTACACTTCATTGTGTATGTGGTGCTAGGATTCAAATCTGTGTCCTCATGCATGCTAGGCAAACGCTGTAATCACTGAGCAACCTCTCTAGTCCCTGGCCTTTGGTTTTTTTTTTTTTTTTTTAATCATTACTTTTATTTTTTTAAGGAAAGAGGGCAGGGAGTGAATCAATTTTATTTATTTTTTCATCTGGCCTTCATTTCTCCATTTAGTTGTGAATGTGGTGCTTGGGTTTGAACCCGTGTACTTGCTCATGCCAGGCAAGTGCTCCAACCGCTGAGCCACCACTCCAGCCCCTAATCATTACTTTTAAAGGAGTGATTGTGTGCATTTGAACCAGAATTCTTATATATGTGGCAAAGCTTCTTCCTTCATCATAGCACTATTGTGCTTTACTTTAATGATACTAGGGATAGGGATGACAGGTCTTGTTTAGGGTTATATCACCATGTATATAATTCTCATCTTGGGGGAGTCATTTAATTTTTCTAAGCTTTACATTCCTCCTCTGTAAAGTGAAGGGGGTTTACTGGTTGACTTTTTTCCCCCCCTAAGGATAGAGGGACAGTGAGAGAGGGAGAGACAGACAGACCGACAGAATCAGTTTTATTTAGGTTTTCACGTGGCCCCTGTTGCTCAGACATTTCATTGTGTACATGGTGCTGGGGTTTGAACCCATGTATTCACTCATGCCAGGCAAGTACTGCAACTCCAGGCCACTGCTGCAGCCTCCTGCTAGTTGACTTTTAATTAAGCATTTTGTAATTATTAAAGGATTTAAGTATGATCTTAGAGTCATTTGCAAAATCTGTTATTTATTTATAAAGAGAGAGGGACAGTAAGAGAGACAGAATCAAGTTTCGTTTAGTTTGTCATATGGCCTTCGTTCCTCTGATGCTTCTTTTGTATGTGGTGCTGGGGTTTGAACCCGTGTACTCACACATGCCAGGCAAGCGCTGTAACCACAGAGCCACCGATCCAGTCCCTGCAAAACCTATTTACATAAGTTTAACTAAAGTACTTTATTTTAGTAGCATGCTCTACAGTGGAATTGTAATTATATAGTATTTCAGGATAAAGGAGACCCAAGAAAAAAATGCTTTCTAGAAGGTAATAATCAATGGAATTTACATTCTGTAATTTACATTCTGTAACAGAGCTCCTAACACTTGAGTTTTGGTGTATTAGTCTGTGTTATAAAAAAGTATGAATTTTCGGAGGTCATTAGTGAATAATTTTGTGGACTTAAATGTTTGAAAAAATGTTTGAAAGTAATAGAACTATTTAGGTTATTAGTCAAGTAAATTTAAATATTCTTTAGGGTTAGATTATCCAGTCATTTTAGAAACTAAATGATTTGAATTATTTTCTGATTAATTTCCTCTGTAAAAATGGATAGAACTGTTCCTTATTCCTATTAGAATGGGAATTTCCTAGGATTGGTCTTCTTTACCTTATACATTTTTCTTTCTTTCTTTCTTTTTTTTTGAGAGAGGGACAGTGAGAAAGAGAGGATAAATTTTATTCAGTTTTTCATGTGGCCTTTGTTGCTCCGACACTTCGTTGTGTGTGATGTGGTGCTGGGGTTTGGACTTGTGTCCTAGTGCATGCAAGGCAAGCACTGCAACTGCTGAGCCACTGCTCCAGCCCCTACCTCGCACATCTTGATAAGATGCCAACACACGCTCTTCCAGGGCCAGTCACTGTATGCTGTATTCCACTAGATTTTAGAGTGGTTTGAAGATTGCTGTGTTTTCCTGGAACAAGAAAGCTTTTTGACCTCACTGATGATTCATGGATTATAATTTGCTGCTAGTGTAAGGGACTTGCAGTATTTGTGTGATTATTATGTTTGCTGAATAAAACCTTAAAGTTGATTTTATACATAAATTCTGTGAAAATGTGTATCCTGTTTGGTGTTTTTTATTGATTGATTCTTCCATGCTAGAGGTGTCCACTCTCATACAACACATGATTTCAGGTGGTGAGAGACAGTAGTTTCAGTGCTTCCCAATCCCTCATCTCGTGGCAGATTGAAAGTGAAGGTTGAAACTGCAGGGGTACATGAGGGCATCTGTGGGTATTAGTGAAAATAGTTTTTAATAACCGTCTTAAAATTAAAGCAGTGTTATGGAGGATTATATATATACACATACATACACATATCCATATTTATATATCTAATATGTATAACACTTCTAAATATTAAAAAATATTTTAAAGAGAAACTTGAGTTTGCTTCCATGAACATTACTTAAAAAACTAAAGGAGGGGCTGGAGCGGTGGCTCAAAAGTTATGGCCCATGCCCGGCATGCGTGAGTACACGGGTTCAAACCCTAGCACCCACATACACAACTAAGTGTCAGAGCAATGAAAGCCATGTGAAGAACTCAATAAAAATTGATTCTCTCTCTCACTGTCCTTCTCTCTTAAAAAAAAAAAAAAACTAAAGGAAGGAAAGTCAGTCTTATGTATGAAATGGCTTCAGGCAATTTCTTTTTTTAAAAATTTTTTTGGTGTATCATAGTTGTACATAATGAAGGGATTTTTTGTTACACATTCATATGTACATACACTAACAATATACTTTGTCCAATTCCCTCCCCAGCACTCCCCCTGCCCCTGGTTCCTTTCTTCTAATGTAATGTTAATATATAATCTCCCTTGATTATGTATATTTTTTTACTCTTCTGATTTTTTTTTAAGAGAGAGGGACAGTGAGAGAGGGAGAGAGAAAGAGAGAATCAATTCCATTTAGTTTTCCACATGACCTTAGTTGCTCTGAGACTTCCTTGTGTATGTGGTGCTGGGGTTTGAACCTATGTACCCACACATGCCAGGCAAGCGCTGCAACTGCTGAGCCACTGCTCCAGCCCCAACTTTTCTGATTTTTAATGATTTCATGGGCACTGTTCAGTATTTCAGAGTGCAAAATATGCTATACAATATTTGTATCGCCACTATTCCCTCCCTCTTTTCCCTCCCTTCGTTTGTTCCCTCTCGCATCGTCTTTACTCTTCTAAGCTTCCTTTAGTGCATCAGTTAATTTGTATTTGATGGATCTTTATATAATCTTGTCCTTCCCTTACTCTTTCCTTTATTTTACTCTAGCATCCACATATGAGAGAAAACATCTGATCTTGGAGTTTCTGAGTTTGGCTAATTTCACTTAGCATGATTTTCTTCATTTTCATCCATTTACCAGCAAAGGCCACAATTTCATTCTTTTTAATGGCTGAGTAGAACTCCATTGTGTATACATACCACAATTTCTTAATCCATTCATCTAATAATGGGCGTCTGGGTTGATTCTGTAATTTAGCTATTGTGAATTGTGCTTCTATAAACATTGATGTAGCTGTTGTTTCACTTTAGTGTTCTAATTTTATATCTCCTGGGAAAATACCTGGGTGTAGGGTAGCTGGGCCATATGGTGGTTCCATCCCTAATTTTTTGAGGAGTCTCCATACTGTTTTCCAGAGTGTACTAGTCTGCAGTCCCACCAACAATGTACAAGAGTTCTTTTCTACCCACAACCTCTCCAGCATTTGTTGTTGTTTGTATTCTTGATCTTTGCCAGTTTGACTGGAGTGAGATGAAATCTTAATGTAGTTTTGATTTGCATTTCTCTGATTGATAGAGATGTTGAACATTTTTTTCATATATTAATTGGCCTTTTGTATTTCCTCTGTTGAGCAGTTTCTGTTTAGTTCTTTTGCCCATTTATTGTTTGGGTTATCTGGTTTTTTTTTTGTGTGTGTGTGTGAGGTTTTTGAGTTCTTTGTATGTTCTGGATATTATTACCCTGTCAGAGGAGCAGCTGACTATGATTTTCTCCCATTCTGTAGGCTCTCTTTACAGTCTTTTTGGTCACTTAGCTGTGCAGAAGCTTTTTAGTTTAATGGCATCTCACTTATTGATTCTTGGTTTTATTTCTTGCACTTTGGGGGTCTTGTTAAGGAAATTGGTATCAGCTCCTATATGATGAGTGTTGATTCTACGGTTTCTTCTAACAGTTGTAACATTTCTGATCTAATCCCAAAGTCTTTGATCCATTTCAGTTGGAGTTTTGTTCAGGGTGAGAGATGAGGATCTAATTTAATTTTTCTGCATATAGCTGTCCAGTTTTCCCAGCACCATTTGTTGAAAAGACTGGCTTTTTTCCACCCAAGATGTATTTTTCCCACCTTTGTCAAATATGGCTTCAGTCAGTTTCTGATCAAGATTTTTTAAATTGTGGACTGGGGGTGTAGCTCAGTGGAAGAGTGCCTAATATGCTCAAGGCCCTGGGTTCAATCCCTAGAAGAAAAAAACCTTGATTTAAATGGATGTTTTTCTTCTAGATTCTTGGTGGTTGTCATCATGAGGCGCTTTGCCTGCCTAGACATATTAGTGAGAGGCAAGCAGTGTTTATTACGCCTTTGCCCGACTCCCAGGAACTCCTTTCTCACATGTAGTCAGAATTTAAATCATTCTTTCTTTTTTGTATTTCAAAGGGGCAGTCATTGATTAAGTAAAGCCACTCTCACCAACACCAGTAATGCTTAAATTTTCTGAGATAATTGAATGGATAAAGAATAAAAGAATGTAGGTAGACCCAGAAGTTTCTCTCTTTTTTTTTCTTCTTTTTCTGTTATTTACTGTTAATTCTCCTTTGGATTCAGATGATAGCACTGACTCGCCAGTGACTCATTTTCAACCCCATGTTTGCAACACATTGAACCCACAGAGTTTGTCAGTGTCTATTAATTATAAAAAATTTCAAGAATTGCTCAAAATAGGTTCAGCACATTGCAGATAGGTTCAGCACATTGCAGATCATCAGTGAATCCATCTTTTAATGGTAAAAGCTAGTATTAAGCAAATCTACAAGTTAAAAATTATTCCTCCCAAGCTTTTTGAATGCTATCTGTAATTCATAAATTTCAGCAAAATTCTCAATTGGAAGCCAGTGTCCTTTTGTATGAAATAGTGAAGAGTGATAGACTTATACCATTTCTTTATAAAAAGCCAATAATAGGATAAACTGAATGTTTCAAATTGCTTGTTCATATTCATTTATCATTTTGATAATATTTAAATTGGAATTAATATCTACAGGTACACTTTTATAAGTCTACATGCAAACTTTACATAAGAAAGAAATCTTTTCTTTTTTTTGGTGCTGGGAATTGAATCCACGCCTCACGAATGCTAAGTAAGCAGTCTGTCACTGAGCTATATTCCAGCTCCCCAGATAAATAGTTAATGTAAATTTATGCCTTGTAGTCATTGTTGGCTACACTGTTAAGATGAAAAATTACAATGTTTTTATAATATCTTTTTTGTTTTAAAGTTTTTCTTTAGCATTTTGAGATTTCATCCCTAGGAGTTTATTACTTTATAAAACAATGAATGTTTCCAAGATAATGTGTTGAGAGATTTTAACTACTAGTGTTAACTTGACACAGTTAACTGTGTTAAATTAGTTAACATAGCTACTAACTTACAGAATCGAAATGCAGCACCTTTTTAGTATAGTATTCTTTAAAAAAATTTTTTTATTTTTTTTATTTTTAAACAACCATACAAGTTTATAACAAAATCATATAAAATGTGTATAGATTCTGGATACTAGATTTATCCCCAGGAGTGCCCCCCCAGTTACCCACCCTTATCCCTCCCTTCCCCTTCCACAATATCTCTAAAAAAGTATTAGGTTGTATAATATTACACCTTATCTGGATTTAACACATGATAATATACCACCTTTCTGAATGGCCAGGGTCTAGTTCCAACCTCCACAGATGAGTGGAGACATTCGACCCTTGGATCTCTGAGTTAAGCTGATTTTACTCAGCATAATTTCTTCCATAGCCATCCATTTACCTTCAAAGGTTGCAATATCATTGTTTCTAATTGCTGTGTAAAATTCCATGGTATATATGTACCACAGTTTTTGGATCCATTCATCCAGTGAGGGACATCTGGGTTGTTTCCATAGTCTAGCAATAGTAAATTGAGCTGCTGTGAACATAGATATTGCTGTGTCACTATAATGTGCTGATTCTAAATCCCCTGGAAAGATTCCCAGGAGAGGAATAGCAGGATCATATGGTGGACTCATCCCTAGTTTTTTGAGGATTCTCCACACTGCTTTCCAGAGGGGCTGTACCAGTCTGCAGCTCCACCAACAGTGTGTTAGTGTGCCTCTCTCTCCACAGCCCCTCCAGCATCTATTATTGTTTATTTTCTTCATTTTTGCCATTCTGACTGGAGTAAGGTGATATCTTAATGTGGTTTTCATTTGCATTTCTCTGATTACTAGTGATTTAGAACACTTTCTCATGTATTCATTGGCTTGATCAATGTCCTCTGTTGAGAAGTTTCTATTTAGCTCTTTGGCTTAGTATAGTATTTTTCAGGGTTAGTGATTATTATTGTTTTTCTGGTGTGCCATCAAGTGCATCTTTTTTTTTTTTTTTTTGGTTATTCACATATGGTACCTTTATTTCCTTCCTTTCTTTGGAAATTAAAAAAAAATCTTGACATTTTCCTTGCAGGTTGGCACATTGTGCAGTTATACAATTATAGGAACCATTCTGCCTCTAGTTCTTAATTGGAAAATCATGTAACTAGGTGCTTGATCTAATATTGTTCTAACCAATCTCATAAAAGAACTTTGTTTCTTATTTTCTATTTGAAAAGACAAGAGTACCTATCTTTTTCTATACGAAAAGGCCATTTGGTGTTGAAATTCTGTATGATTTGCTTGTGGCATTGCTTTATTTAATAACTTTTTTTTTTTTTTGTACTGGGGATTGAACTCAATCACTTAACCACTGATCCACATCACCAGCCCTTTATTTTTTATTTTGAGACAGGGTCTTGCTAAGTTGCTTATGGCCTCACTAAGTTGCAGAGGCTGGTTTTGAGCTTGAGATCCTCCTTCCTTAGTTTCCCAAGTCACTGCATTACTGGTGTGCGCCACCATGTCCAGCTATTTAATGACTATTTAATGTAAAAAGAGATTTAGGAGCTGGGCATGGTGGTGCACACCTATAATCCCAGCAACTTGGAAGGCTGAGACAGGATTGCAAGTTCAAAGCTAGCCGCAGCAATTTATTGAGGCTCTCTGCAACTTTAGCAAGACCTAAAAGGACTGAGGATGTGACTCAGTGGTTCAGTACCCAGTACCAACCCCCAAAAAAACATGAGGTTTAGGTTGAAGAAGAGAATTTGAACAATTTTGTCTTGAGTGAAATATGACTTTCATAATGAAGGTAACCATTTAATGAAAAGGTTGTTCATGGTAGGAAAACAATGGAAAAATAAATCTTTTAAAATATGAAGCATGATAGTGTATGTTTTAAGGTTCAGAAATTAAATATGTGTTTATGCATTGTGTGTACGAATAATTTTCTACATTAAAATGTTATAAATAAATTATATCAAAAGATTATAAAATTAAGCATTTAGTTAGTAAAAGACTATTAATTCATTTTGGTCAGTCCAATATTATTCTTGTGCATGATCAGAAAATCAAATTTTCAAAAATATTTTTGAATCTATAATCTGTTTAAAAATATGTGTATATAATTTCATCCTCAGAAATACATATATGTATATTTTTGGGGGGGTTACCAGGAATTGAACCCTAGGGTGCTTAACCACTTAGCCACATCCCAAACCCTTTTTATATTTTATTTTGAGACAGGGTCTCGCTAAGTTGCTCAAGGCTTCACCCAGTTGCCGAGGCTGGCTTTAACTTGAGATATTCCTGCCTCAGCCTCCCAAGTTGCTGAGATTGCAGGCATGCACCACTACACCTGGCTCAGAAATAATTTTTAAAAAAAATAATTAAAAATGAAAACAAATTTTACTAAGAGCCAGAGTTTAATTAACATAAAATCAATAATAAAGTACCAGTAACAGGTGAAAAAATAAAATCAATTATATTCTAATAGAAACAATACCAAATAATGTTGATGCTAATGAATCTACCATATATTCTGTTAGTAGGGAAAGTGTGAAAAATAATAACAAGAAATGATGACAGTTCGTGAAAAATTTAAATAGTTTTGGATATTCAAATGGGAATGTAGGATACTTTTGTCAAAGCAGTAATTACTACATTCAGAAAGTTAAGAGAGGAAGTCAAATAGTATAAAAATATAATTTCAACAGCTGGAAACTTCCAAATTGTTACCAAAATGTATACAACTTTTAAAATCACTATAAAACTTATCAGTATCTTAGGTATGACTGTCAACACCTTATTTACTCTATTTAACAACATAGTAACTCAAACAACCATCATCATTTATTTGGGCAGACCTTGGAGGGGCCAGTATGCCTCTGCTCCAGCTGGCATTGGCTAGGTGGCTTGTCTGTGCTTGAGGGAGCCAATGTGTTGGGTACCTCTATTAGGGTGACTAGAATGGCTGGAGTTGGCTGGGGTTCTTTTCAGTTTTTGGAGTCTCTTCATCTTCTTAAGATTTTTCTCGGTGCTTTTGCCCTTTCTCCTTAGCAAGCTAGTCAACTTCTTGATGTGATAGCTGACTTTCAAGGTGTGAAGTAAGTAGGGGGTATGGTCTCTTAAGTCGAAGGCTTAGAAGTTACATGCCTTGCATCTGCTGGATTCTTTGATCAAAGCAAGATTCAGAGCCAAGTTAGATTCAAGATAAGGGAAGTAAACTACCTCTTGGTAGGAGAGTAGCATGCATGTGTAGGGATGGGGGAATCTTTAGCTATCTATGTCGAACATGCGACATTCTAAGTATTAGAAATCTTGATGGTAGTAAATTGGCTTCCCATCCCCTGGGATTTTTTTTTTTTTTTACTTCTGTATTACAATTATTGCATTAGAAAGTTTAAATTGTCCCTGGGTGATTCTGACTTGTAATAAAGTTTGACAGTTACTACTGAAGTTTGAGGTCAGTGATTCTTACAGAGCGGTTTCTGAACCAGCAGCATTGGCATCACCTGGGAACTTGTTAGAACTGCGGATTCTTGGAGTCCTGTCCACGTGTATATAATCAAGTACTCTAAGGCTGGGAGCCTGCAACTTGTGTCTGAACAAGCCTTCTATGTGATTCTATGTTGTACTCTAAAGTCTGAGAATCAGGTTTCTAGAGCAAACTAGATTAAAGGCCAAATCCAGCCCTTTGTATTTATTTTTTGCATATAATTTTTTATTCAATACAGCTATGCTCTTTTGTTTTTGTATTGTCGGTGGTTAAGTGTGATTTCAACAGCAGGAGGATCCAGTAGTTGTGATAGAGACCACATAGCCCATAAGCCTAACTTACTACTACCTACACATTTTCAGAAGTATGCTGACCTCTACTTTTAATATGACTACATTATTTTTGCCTGCTTCCAGAGACTGTATTTGTCTTGACAGCCTCTGAAGAGAAGCCCTTTACAATTTAGTTCAGGTGATTTAGTGATACAGCTGCCATTTTTGATTTCTTCTCAAAACGAAGTAGTGGTAGATGAACCAGTTGCAACCTGGCCAAATAAAAATCAGAACCTTTAGGAGGTTTTTTTTTTTTTTTAGAGAATCCATTTTTTTGTTTAGTTATGGTGCTGGGGGTTTGAACTTGAGTACTCGTGCATGCCAGGCAAGCATCGTAACTGCTGAGCCACTGCTGCAGCCCCAATTTGGGTGTTAAGAACCAGCGATCCATCATTTTTATTTTATTTTTCTCAATCCCATCATTTTCAAACCTCTCCAGGTTGTTCCATTATGCAGGTTAGTCTGACAGTATGTAAACAAGATACCTGTAGGTCCAGGTAAAAGCAAATCTGATTTTGCATTTCTAACATGCACCAGGTGATGTGGATGATGCATTTGCATTCCTGTAGAGATAAATAAAAATAAGTGGAGGAAAAGCAAAAACCAGATGAAAAAATACAATTAACTTTCTTACTCTCTTTTTAAAAAAATGCTGATTCCTCATTCTCACTAACGTATCTAATAATCTCAGTGTTCAGATATTTAAAAATTCCCCAGGTTTTTCCAGTGTGCAACCAATTGGAAAACCCTAGGGTAGACCAGTTTGTTTCAATCTTTGTGTAACAGTATCATCTAGCAAACTTATTGCAGTGTCTTTTGTTCTGTTCCTCCTAAAACTTTTCCCAGAGAATAGATCTTTCTGATACATTTTTTTGGAGAGTTTGTGCAGCGTTATTATTCTCTCTTCCTTCAAGTTTACTAATTTTCAGCAGTGAAGACTTTTTTGTGTGGCTTTTTTTTTTTTTAATTTAGGAGGGGTTTTCTTTTTTGATTGGACCTATGTGTGATTTTTCCCTCTGGTACTTTGTAATTAGAAGTCAAAACATTGGAATTTTTTTCTTTTTTGTTTTTGGAATGAAACTGCTGTAAAATTTGTGTACAGGTGTTGGTGTGAACCTAAGTTTTTATTTCTTTGGTATGAATACCCAAGAGTAGTTTTAACTTTATGCAGTGTGAGAGGTGTTTTTTAAGAGAAGAAAGGGATAGAGTGAAAGAGAGGGAGGATCAATTTTCTTTATTTTTCCATATGGCCTTTGTTTCTCTGACATTTAGTTATGTATGTGGTGCTGGGGTTCAAACCCTGGTGCTTGCGCATGCCAGGCAAGTGCTCCAACCACTGGGCTACTGCTCTAGCCCCTAGATCTACTTCTTTAATTCTACTGAGATTGTCAGTTTCCTTTTGAGTAAGGTTTGGTAGTTTTGCCTTTTAAAGGATATGTCCGTCTCATCTTTTAAATTAATAGACTTACAATTGCTTCTCATCTCACAGCTTAACTTTAAAATATCTTTACAACTAGTGTTGAAGTCACAATATTCCTCCGTAATATTCAAAGTATTTGTTGTCTTTCTGTTCATTTTGGCTAGAGGTTTATCAATTTTATAATCTCAACCTTTTGGATTCATTGACTTTTGTCTGTTGATTTCCCATTTGCTATTTAGTTGAAGGCTGCTTTGATACTATTTCCTTTCTTTTGCTTACTTTGGGTTTAATATAACAGAAAACAAATTTCTTCCTGGAAATAAATGATAGATTTTGAAATACTGTACTAAATCCATATTCAGAGAGAATAAAATTGTGGTGCTGTTTTTAATTAGCAGAAGGACACAGGAATTTTTAGTGTTTTGAAAATTGAATTTTGTTTTAATTATCTCACTCCTTTTCAAACTCTGCATGAGGTAATTCCGTCAGTTTTGAGAGTACTTGGAATTCCAGTGACAAGTCCTGTGAAATTTACCATATTCAGAGCTGTCAGTATTAGGTATGGGGCATCTTTTAAGTGAGGTAAAATATTGTCCTTAGGAATAAGATTTTGTTCTTGTCTCTAATTTTAGTGATCCTTTACCCTGAGGGACTATATAGTCTTTGCTTGAATTAAAAACATATGGTATTTCATTGAGGGCAAAGGGCTGGAACTGGAGAATATCATTACCAAGTAAATAAGCCAGACTCAGAAAGTAAAGGGCCGAATGTTTT
This sequence comes from Aplodontia rufa, assembly GCA_004027875.1. Classification (NCBI taxonomy): domain Eukaryota; kingdom Metazoa; phylum Chordata; class Mammalia; order Rodentia; family Aplodontiidae; genus Aplodontia; species Aplodontia rufa. The sequence goes on from PVKS010023285.1 coordinate 31,157, forward strand.
CTCTCATATGTGGAGAGAGGGGGGGAAAAGGGATTAAAAAAAAAAGTGGGTCTCAAAAAATATAAGGAAGACAAGTAGAGTAGAGGGAGATAGAAGTGGGGGCATGGGGAAGTATTAGGGTGTAAAAGCTACCAATGCTGAGTTCATGCATGAATATACCACCAAGTTTTACATGTATTTATATATGGTTTTTGTGTTTATAATTGTGTGTGTGTGTATATATATATATATATATATATATATATAGCTTTTCTTTTTATTTTTGAAATAATAAAAGGAAGATCAGCAGAGCAGGTGGAGCAGGGAGCAAGAAGAGGGAGGGAAAGGGAAGGTGCTCAAGAATGAGACTTGTCAAATTGCCATGTGCACATACAAATATGACATAGTGAATCTCACTATGGGTAGTTACGAAGCATCAGTGAAAACAATTTTTAAAAATAACATTTAAATCCCAGTCTTTCCAAATGAGTAATCTTTAATTAAGGTATCAGGCAGGTCTGGAGTTCTTTTCACACAAGGTGCTTCCATATATTGGTGTACAAAATATCAGCAGCAGAAGGAATGGAATTTGTATTATTCTTTTAGATTGTCTTCCAAAGCTTGTATTAGAATTAAGGAAATAGGTTGCTTTATTTTTTGAACATTTGATTTCGGTGTTAAAGGAGATTTATTTTCCTCTATAAATAGAAGTGTTTATTTTTTTAAAGAGAGAGGGACGGTGAGAGAGAGTAAGATGTCCGGTCCCAGCCGGTAGGAACCGGCCGGCTCTCATTGGCATTGACTGGGAATGAAGTAGACCCACTGGCCCTGAGTTCTTCAAGCACTTCATTTCTCCTTTACCGAGGCTAAAGGCCTCCAAGCGCTTCCTTCTCCGCCTTCTCTCTTTCAGAGGCAAAGCCTTAAAACATATGTCTCCTCTCACTAGAGGCTTCTACATTTAAAGTCAAGGCTATTCACATTTTCTCTCTTTAGAGTCCCTGTTTCTACTGCCGCACTAGAGTCCCTATTTCTACCGCCGAGGCTTTTCTTCCTCTCTTACTGCCTGCATGTTAGGTTTTCTTCTGCTGCTACTCTCCTCTGTCTCTGCCGCTGCTGCTTCTCTGACTAGTGGCTACTATGCTGTCTCCTTTCTGTCACCTGCATGGGAAGGTCTCCTCTCACCAGTGTCATCTCTTTTTCTCTCTCCATACGCCCGGAATATATCTGTTACAACAACCAATAGGGACACAGTGCAAACACATTCAACCAATTGTAACAAATGAGCGGCCAAATAGCTTAGTCATGCTGTCAGGCAGTTTGCTAATTATAAGCCAGCTGGGCCTCTTAGAGTTGTTTACCACCAATTCTTTTACAAGCCAGCTGGGCCCTTTACAGAATTATTTGCCACTAATTCTTTTCTCTGGCATC
>PVKS010023286.1:0-32501 GCA_004027875.1 Aplodontia rufa
ATTGTTTCTAATTGCTGTGTAATATTCCATGGTATAAATGTACCACAGTTTTTGGATCCATTCTTCCAGTGAGGGACACCGGGGTTGTTTCCATAGCCTAGCAATAGTAAATTGTGCTGCTATGAACATCGATATTGCTGTGTCACTGTAATGTGCTGATTCTAAGTCCCCTGGAAAGATACCCAGGAGTGGAATAGTATCTTTTGATTGGTGCATTGAGACCATTCACATTTAGTGTTAGAATTGTTAGATGGTTGTAGTTCATCTTCATTGTGTTTTATTAGTAAATTCTGTGCTATCTTAGTTGTCTGTTGATAGCCTGTACCTTTATTGAATTTCCTCTGATTGTGGGTTTTGAGGAATATTAGTGTGTACTTGTATCTGGAGTTTATCTTTGAGAATTCTTTGTAATGCTGGCTTTCTGTTCATGAATGCTGAAAGTTTGTTCTTATCATGAAAAGTTCTTATTTCCCCCTCAAATTTGAAGCTGAGTTTTGCTGGGTATAGTATTCTTGGCTGCATGTTGTGTTCATTCAGGCATTGAAAGATCTCCTTCCAAGATCTTCTCACTTTCAGAGTCTGAACTGAAAAGTCAGATGTGATTCTGATTGGTCTGCCTCTGAATGTGATTTGGTGTTTCTCCCTTGCAGTTTCAATATTCTTTCCTTGATTTCCCTGTTGTACATTTGAATATGATGTGTCTTGGTGAGCTTCTCATTTGATTAGGCCTATTGGGTGTCCTATAAGCTTCCTGGATGAGCATATCTGACTCTATTTTTATATGTGCAAAATTTCTTTAGCAATTTACTTGAATGTTCCTTATCCCATTTGTGTTTCAGTTTCTTCCTGTATGCCAATTACTCTTAAATTGTTTCTTCTCATTTCAACCCAGACATTTAAAAAATTCTGTTTGTGTTCTGTGAGTTTTATTTTTTGTCATCCGTGCACTCTAGCTTGCTCATCCTGTCCTCATTGACAGAAGTTCTTTCTTCAAAAGCTGAGGTTCTGTTTTCTATAGAAGTCAGTCTATTATTAAATTCTTCCATGGTTCCTCTCATGTTTTTGACTGAAGATTTTTAGCTCTGTTACTTCCTTTTTGAGTATGTCTATTTCTTTGATAATAGTTTTTCATCTCTTCATTCTTCTCACTTAATCCCTTCATTATATTTTCTTTTTAGTTCATTGTTCCTTTTAGTAATCAGATTAATAATATTTTCAAGGTTTTCATCTTGACCCCTATCCATGGCATCCTTTATGGGGGAGTTTTGGGTTTGAGGTGAACCTCTCCTTATTTGAGTCTTCATTTTGAAGAGCTTCCTGTGGACCTCTGTATTGAGATTTCCTGAGGGGAAAGCAGGCAGTTCTCCAGGTGGTTTGTCCTTATAAGTCAAATGGTCAGATGAGTCACCAGCTCTTTGATCACCTTTTTCCAGATGCTGTTTGTGCCCGGGTCCTGGCTTTTGGTCCTACCTTTTGGTTCCAGGCTCAAGGTTGCAAATCTGAACCTACCAAAATGGAGACCTACCTTCCAGCATGACTCAAACAGGTCCCAGCTGGAATGCAGGACATAAGTAGGCGGGGCTGCTCCAGGCTGTATCCTCCCCAGTTGGTCCTGAGCAGTACTGCTCCAGACAGGGGTCCTACTGGTGGCATCCTGAGTGCCTTCTGATGGGACTCAAACAGGCCCAGCAGGAATGCAGGGTTTCTGGTCATCATTTTGCACTTTATTGGAATGAAAAACATCTTAAGTGTAAAGTCATTGAGATTTGGGGGTTTGTTTTATTTATTTATTTATTAAGAGTTGAGTAGTTTATAAATGTATATAAAGTAACAATATGATATGCTTTTGATTGTAAAACATAGTTACCCCCACATTGCCCACTACCCAGTCTCTTTATTCTTCTATATTATGCCCCTAACAAATATAATTGACCATATATATACACGTATAAGATTGAGAATTTTACAGAATTAAATGATTGCGTACACAATATTGGATTTCTCAGGGGGGTAAAAGGTATGATACATTGTTGGTTGTCTCCCTAGATCCTTCTCTATCCTCCCTCCCTCTCCCTATCCCCAACCTCTCCCTCCTCCACTACATGACTATGGTTCCCCTAGGTTATGTGTTAATATACCATTGGAGATTCCTCAAAAAATTAGGGATGGATCCACCGTATGACCCAGATATTCCTCTTCCGGGTATTTTCCTAGAGAGTTAGAATCAGCACAGTATAGTGACCCAGCAAAATCAGTGTTCATGGCAGCTCAGTTTACAATAGCTAAGTTATGGAATTAATCCAGATGCTCCTCAGATGAATGAATCCAAAGGCTGTGGTATGTATGTACAATGGAGTTCTACTCAGCTATTAGAAAGGATATTGTAGCCTTTGAAGGTAAATAGATGGCAGTGGAAGAAATCATGCTGAGCAAAGTTAGCCAAACCCAGAGTAAGGGGTTGAATTTTTTCACTCATTTGTGGGGGTTTATTTTCACAGCATGGCTATAACCATGGTGAATGGGAAAATGACTTACACAGGAAACTTGTAATGTATGAGAACTTCTGTGTTATTTCAGCCCATTTCTTAGAAATAACTGATCATCCTCTTTCCTTTTCTTCTAAGAATTAAAACATTTAGTCATGATTACAGATTTACCTATCTTTTCTTTTGGTTTTGTTAAATTTCGAATAATTGAACATTATGTACGAATGTAAGAACTCATGCACTGGGTTGTATGTTGAAGAAGGAGCACTGCAGGGCTGACCAGTTTCTGTTTTGAAACTTTCCAGATGTGCAAAACTGGGCAAATAGTAACACATCCCTTGACTGTGGATTTGCATCCCTAAAATTTGATAGAATGAAATAAGACAGATTTGGTCCCAGATTCTATACACTTTATTGTCTAGATGAGAGAAAAAATATAAACAAATGATCGAATAATTGCATATTCTTCTTATTGCTGAGAGAAAGTTTGTTGAGAGGGAATAGTCAAGGAGCATGGGCATGTGGTTTTCGATAAGGCAGTCCATGATGCCTTCTGTGAAGCTGTTTCACTGAAGTTGACATGAAAGATAAGGGGATGGTTGTGAGGATGGTAGCAGGATGGGTAATGGTGGCAGGAGGAAGAAGGGAGCAGGGGTAAAATGACTCTTGTCTTTATTACTTGTAGAGTCATCTCTTTCGTTCATCCAGATGATGACAGAGATGTTGGGATGCCACCAGAGAAACCTGTTTTTAAATGCAGTAGTGGGTAACTGAATGTTCTATGTCCATGCCTTCTAGAGAGCAAGGAAGTTTTAGAGGGAAAAACATGGAATGGAAAATTCCCACAAGAATGGAAAAAAGAAATTGAGAGCAATTTCTCCATTAGTTGGTCTGTTTCCCATCTATATAATGCAGTACTTGAGAGAATTAACTTATAAAAAGAAAAGGTTAATTTTGTTTCATAATTTTGGAGGTTCCAGTCTGAGATTTGGAAGACTCGTTGTTTTGGGACTCTGATGGGCAGGCTGGATGGCAATGGCAGTGGACCATACTGCTCACCTTGTGGCCTGGAAGCAAGAGAAAAATAGACTGGGGTTCCAAAATCCCCCTCATGGCCTGCTTCCATAACCTAAGGACCTCCCATAGGCCTACCCCTCTAAAGTCTCACCACCTCCCAATAGCGCTGCCCTGGGGACTACACCTTTAACATATTGACCTGTGGAGGACACTTATGCAAACCAGTGCAACAAGTTACCAATTGTCAATGGGTTAATAAATGAAGTACCTTTTGGGAATAAATCATAACCACTCATATAATGTCACTGAACCTCCATTTTCCATGAGGAAGATCCCTTAGCCTATTTCCTTATTTTAATACTTGGTAGAGAGGAAAAGAGCCAACTATGATTATAAATTTGTCTATTTCCTCTGGTAGTTTTGTCAAATTTTGTCTGATATATTTAGAAAGGCTGTCATTAGGTATGGTAGGTCTGTCATTTAGGATTCGCGTTCGTTTTTGGAAGAATTGACCTTATGATTACCGAATGTTTCTATTTCTGGTAATATCTTGTCTTGAAGTCTACTTTGCCTTATATTAAGAGTCACACCTGTTCTCTTGTGTTTAGTGTTTGCATGGTGTATCTTTCCCCACCCTTTCCTTTTTAGTCCATACATGTGTTTACAATTAAAATGGGTTTTCTTGCAAGCAACATAGAATTGAGTATTCCTTTTGCATCCAACTTTACAATATGTTCATTTTTTGTAGTGTTTAATTCATTTACATTTAAATAGTCATTGATATAGTCATCACATCTATTTTTCTTCCTTTCCTGCCTTCTCTTGGGTTCAACAAGTCTTTTAGTTAATTGTCTCTTATCCTCTGTATGACTTTTTGTGACATGTCTGGTGGTTGCTTTTGATTATAGTATGCAGCTTTTATTCATTGCATTCTACCTTCAAGTGCTGATGTACCATTTCATGAACAATGAGAGAAGCTTACAATGTAATAATTTCATTTATACTCCCTCAATATCTATCTTGAATCATATATTTTACTTCTATATGTTTAAAAATCTCATAAAACAGGGTTATTAATTTTGACTTACACTATTGGTTTGAAAAAAGAAATTTCAATACACACACATGAAAAGATATTTTGTATTTATGTGTATTTACCTTTTCTAATATTCTTTAACTAGGTTTCCATCTGATATCTTTTCCCGTGATCCTCAAGAACTTGTAGCATTTCTTTGGTGCAAATCTGATGGATTTTCTTAGCTCTCTGGGTTGTTATCTAATTAGTTTTGGAAAACTTGTAGTCATTTATATTTTCAAATATTTCTTCTACCACTGTATTTTTAATCTTTCTTCGTATATTCTGGGACTCCAGTTCTTATTAAACATTTAATGTTGTTTCACAGATCTCTGGTGCTCTTTTCTACTTTCTTTTATTTTTCTTTGTATTTTAATTTGAACAATTTTATTGAACTGTTTTAAAATATTTCATGATTTTTTTTGTATCATTTGCTGTTAAGACCTAAAATGAATTCTTCATTTTTGATAGTTTTTAATTGTAGTGCTTGCATTTTTCGTAGCTTTTATTTCTCTGCTACCATCCTCCATTTTTCACACATTGTTTCCATTTTTAAAAATCAGAGTTATGGTACAATTCTTTTTGCTGATTCTGGTACCTGGGCCATCTGTGGCTATGCTTCTGTGGACTACTATGCTTTTGGCTATGGGTCATTTTCTTTCATTTCAGGTCTTAGAAGTTTTGATTCTCATGATTGTGTGTAAAAGAACAGTAGATACTGAAGCATCCAGGAAAGCACTGCCCCTACTCTCAGGCTGACAATGTAGGAGGCCTGGACAATCTAATCTGTAGTTGAGCTGGGTTTAGATCCTGCTGCAGTTGTGGTTTGATCCAGCCAACCCCGGTTTCAAGAGTTTTGAAGATAAGTTCAGGACTTTCCTGTCAGCAGGGGGTTGAGAATTAGCACCAGGCAGCTCTGGGAATCTTGTATGCTTCACAACTCAGCCACCAGCTTTCTGAACTCTGGGGAGCCTTTTCCTGTTTTACAACTTGGCTGCTAACTTTTTCGATCATTGGGAGTTCTTTTTGCTTTCTTCCTGCCTTCTGATTTGTGCACCAGAAAAAATCTCCTTTCCCTTCTGCTCTGGCTCCTGCGTTTATTGGGCAAGCGCAGCACCCTTGGTGCAGGCTGGAACAGTGCCTGCAGTCCTCTTAGTACCCATGAGGTATTTCTCTGTCTTCTGCTCTGCTCTGGGCTTCTGCTGCGCTACCTCTGTGCACTCAGGAACAGCCCTTGAGGAAGTTTTGGCAAGTGGGTACAAATTCATTCCATTCCTGGGAGCCTCTAAATTTCAATCCATTATACCAGCCGTGTAGAGCTGTTTTGGTCTGCTTTCTGTTGCTATAAGTAAAGAACATAGTCTGGGTAATTTATAAAAAATACCTCATGGTTCTGGAATCTAAATCAAGGAGCAAGGGCTGGCATCTGGTGACAACCTTCTCGCAACATCATAACATGGTAGAGAGATGACAAAATAGAGTGAGGGTGCTAGAGAATTCACTTTTATAACAAAACCACTCCCAAGATAACTCATTCACGGATTGTTAGATGAATGAGTTATCTATCAGAGAGCACAGCCCTAGGTTTGACCGCTGGTCCCACATCTTAACACTGCTGCGTTGGGACCAGGTTTCAACACACTGACTCCCCGAGACAAACCCAAACCGCAATGACTGTTAAGCATTCATGGCAAGTTCCCCTGGTTTCTCCTGGAGTCTGTTGCCAATTCCTTGCCTTGTCCTTGCTGTGCCGGTGACCAAGGCTGTTCTGATGAAGGGCTTGCAATTTTATGGAACTTAATTCATTCATATTTTTTCTTCTTTTTTTTTCTTTAGCTCTCAGACTTTTAAAAAATGATTAAAAATGATTTTGTAGGTTTTCTGGCCATTCTTGTTTAGTATGGGCATGGAATCCTCTTGTAATTTTCTACACCCTAATTGGAGCAGGAGTCCTGCTGATGAGTTTTCTGTATGAGCTTTGCTAATGTGATTGCTTGGGTATCCTCAGATCCCCAGTCTGCTGGGTTTGCACAGCCTTTACCACTAAGTTAAATTATTCTGAATCCCGAGCACGGGTGGTGGGAGACCTGGATTTCCCCTTCACATCCCAACAACGTCTTGGGGAATGTATCTTTGCACCCCAGCAGCTTCTGGCTCTCATTTCATATTTCTGCTGAATTCTCTTTGTCACTTGGATTTCTCTTCTTGTTGGTGATTCTTGACTCGCATTAACCCCATGTGGACAAAGGAAGGAGACTTCTTTAGGAGAGAAAGAATGAAAGGACGGAGGAATTAGGCTGAAAGAAAAGGAAATAGAAGGTTAGGGAGTGCTCAGCACGCAGTTGGCACAGGGAACGACCAAGTGGGACAGTCTGAAAAATGAGTGTGAGGCTGTGTGATCTTTGTCTTTTCAATCACATAAAAGAGATGGATTTAGATTTTCATTACTGTTATTTTTTACTGAGTATCATGATTTTATTAATGGATTTTTTAAATTTTTTTTTTTTTTTTTTTTTTTTTTTTAGTGAAGAGCTGCTTGAGCTGCGTGTGATCACTCCTTGGGCGAGATGGTCCAGGTAGTAATTGATGGAAATGATGGCGTGATCTGCAGCTGAGACCCCACTCGCTCATCTCCTACCTGCTGGAGGGTGAGTGGACCCAGTGGGGAGGAATTACTGGTGGGCAAAAGCTAATTTCTGAGTTGGTAGTCTCTTCTAGGAGTTTCTTCCCCAGCTTTCATCATCCATTTGGTCCTTGTAGCAAGTAACTGAAAAGGATTTTGTGTCACAATAACTCATGTAAAGTGATTAAAAGAAAAAGCTGCTTTCATCCCAGGGCATAACTGTACTGTCATTTAGCTTCAGACTCACTGCAGGTTTGAAAACTTTAAATGCGACTAGAAGGCAAGATTCAATCTTGGGTAAATTTCACAAGGGCGTCTTCGCGGGAAAAAATAAAAAGACCGAAGCACAATGATGCAATAAAACAAGACAAAGAGGAAGCAACACAGATTTTTCAAGGACAACGCTTGTCTACAGTTCCTTTAATGGCCTTTAAGACAAGGACGAGAAAGGACTGTGTACTCAGTGGGTGGCTTCATCTCATCACAGTGCCACCTCCAGCCTTGAGTTTATTCACTCTGCTCTGGGCGTTCCTTTGCTAACAGAGGGGGCAGCTGTAACACCCAGCTGGGGACTCCAGGGCCTCAAGGTTGAGGGAGGATGCACACAGTCTTTTCCTCTGTGGCTTTTTGCAGAGCATGGGTTGCTATTTGCACACTTGCCTCCAGCTTCCGACAAACCACACATCCCCCTCAGTCATCAATGCCCCTTTATGCAGACATTTATCACAGTATTTGACACTGCATGTAGTATCTGTCTCCCTGTGTTGCCTCTCCTATTAATTCTGCACTTTTCACACAAAGGAACTGCGTCCTGTTTGTCTAGCATCCCCAGGGTCTTACACTGTGCTCGGCAGGCAGTGCATGCTCAATAAACATTTGCTCAAAGAATCAATGAATGAATAAATGCATGAATGAAAAAATATTTTACACATAATAGCACACTGAGCATAATTTTGGAAATTAAAAATGTAACAATGTGCTGGACACGGTGGTGCATACCTGTAATTTCAGCGGCTTGGGAGACTGAGGCTGGAGGATCACAAGTTCAAAGCCAGCCTCAGCAACTTAGGCCCTAAGCAACTTAGACCCTGTCTTAAAATAAAAAATAAAAAGGACTGGGGATGTGGTTCAGTGGTTAAGCGCCTCTAAGTTCAATCCCTGCTGAGGGAGGGAAGGAGGGAAGGCAAGGCATCAATTGTATTAGGTAGGAAGTTTGTTTGACAGCAGCAGAGAACCAACTACTTATTCAAATTAAGGGTTGATTTTTTTTTTTCTCCTGGAAGATAGAATCCAAGCCAGTGGAGTCCACACAGGTATTGCTGTTTTGTGAGGTTACCAGGAACTTGGATTCTCTTTCTGGTGTACTCTATCCTGGGTGTGTGGCTTCCATTGGCAAGGTCGTCAGAGTGTGCTATATTAGTTATAAACATAGTTATGAAATCAGTTATCACGTCTCAGACCTGTGATATCAATTATGATATTAGTTACAATATCAGACCCACAATATCCATAATAACATCCAGAGTTAGGCTATCAAAGTAATGCTATCCAGAGATATATCAGATATTATAACATCAGAGTTATATTAGAGCTATATGTGGTTCATTGCAATGTCAGAATTATCCTTAGTTTGTGATTTCCATTGTGAAGGTTATCAGAGTTATTAAGTTTATCAGGCTGCTAGAGATTCAACTAGTAATTCTGTATCGAGTCCACAATTCCTCTTGAGAAATTCTAATCTTCCTCAGCTAGAGCTAGAGGAATTTTCAGTGCCTGGGTGGAGCATGACCTGGGCCATGGAATTGTATGAAACCAAGACCCTCCACAAGACACATCTCATTCTTACAGGATTATCAGCATCAACTTCCATACTTGTGCTGGGGAGTTTTGCCAGCCAGCAACTTTACCTTGAGCAAGGACAAATACTGTGATATAATTCACTTATGCTCCAGAAAACCCTTGAGGGGTAGATTGAGGCCAGGACTTGATTGCATTCTTTCTCGGCTGCTTCCCTTCCCTAATCCTTTATCACCTTCTCCTGGGACCACTTTCTTGATGCATTATTTACACATGAACCTGGTGTTGGGATTTGCTTCTGGAGAACATGACATAGAAGATGCCTACTTAGGAAAAGTTGAGGCAGAGTTCAAGTTTAAGCAGAGATTGGAGTTGGGTATTGAGTCAACCTGTCCAGTTTATCCTCCCAAATTTACCAGATTGACCAGTTATCTAATCATTCCAATCCCCTCCCATCAACCTGAATTGCATAGGTTTGAGGGTAGATGGAGCTCTACACTGACATAGCTCCCATGTCACAGAGGGAAACATGAGAAACGGGTAAGAAATACTTCTCCTGTCGTGTTCTAATAGGACTTGTTTTATTTATTTTTTTAGGTATCTATGACCATGTATTTTAGGGGATGCTGATCCTAGTCCTAACCCCCAGCGGAGAATCAGTTTTGTTCAAGCCAATCATTTCGGTTCTATTTTAGTTGACCGTGATTGGTCTACAGAGGTGAAAGCTGATGAGGATAATCCTTACACCCTGTGTAGCCCCTGAGAGGACTGACTCTTTCTTCCAGTCTGGTTATACATTTCTATTGATGCATATGAATATTTACATTTCCATGTTATTATAATTTTGTTAGTTCATGTCAAGCTTACATAAAATTAGTACCCTTAATTTTACAAGAACAGTTATCAAACCAGATTACTGCCTTCCATGTTTGTGCCTGAGATTTTCTGAACTAAATTCAGGTGTGATAATCTTTTTCCAACTCCAAAATACACTAAAATAAAGCTAAAATACTTCTGTACACCTGTTTGGTAACTATTGGTATTTCAGTTCCAGAAAAACAGAATTACATAGAATGTGAGTCACTTCTGCTGGGGATAATTAGAAAGAGAGGAAATGGGGAGTTGGGAATAGGCAGGGGAGGTAAAGCAGATGGCAGAGGAAGGAGAGAGATTTTTGCAGTGAATCCTTGGGGAGACAAAGGAAGATAAAGCACAGTAAACTCAGAAGGATATTCAGGTGACATCTGTGAGGAGGAGTTGAGGAGTCTCAAGCTGAGATGTGAGAGAGGATTTGACAGGCATGTGGTCCAGGGAGTGGGTAGGAAGCATCTTCTGAGTCATGCAATCAAGGAGGCATTGATCATTTCAATAGGAAACCAGGCAAAGAAAAAATAAATGGAATTTGCTAGTACTGCATGGAAATTTCAAGAAACTCTCAAAGATTCAAGCAAGAATGGTAAATGGAATTAATAAGATTGTATACATTCTTACTAATTTTAAGATAAAGTATTTTTTCATGAATGCAAAATCTAATTTAGAAATGTGCATCAGTTCAGTTCTGATTTCAGTTCCTCAAAATCTATTGTTTTAAATGTGATCTTAACTTCCCAATCTCAATCTTTGGCAACAAGGATCTTCTGAACTTTAATTCTGAGTTTGATAAAGGAGGATAACGTTATATTTATCTCCACTAAATTTCTTCTCATGAGAATTCATAAGTCAGATTGATTTACTTAAAATTACAAACTTCTGTGCAGAAAAAAAAGTATCATACATAGCAGAGTAGAAAATCAGACAGACAGAGAATATTTACAGTAGATATGCATAGCACAGGTTAATATCCTCATTCACTAAATGCTGTTTGGCATTGTTAAGGAAATGGCTCAGCTCGACTGAGGTGACCATATTGATCAACAGCCTGGCAAAAGTTGGAGAAGTTATGAATGTTTGTCCACCTTCCCCCAAACCATTTCTCATGTTGAAGGACTTTGAGAAGTAACAGTCGGGAAGGTGGAACTTTCCTGAGTGGGATTATCCCAGTGCCTTTATAATAGGATGGAGACACTGGTCCTCCCTCCCTCCACCTGGGAGGGCAGCAGTCAGTTCTCTGTAACAAGAAGAAGCCCTCTCCAGAGCCAAATGTGCCTACACACTGGTCTTAGACTGCTAGTTTTTCAGAACTGTGAGAAATGAAATTATTATTTATAAACCACTCATTCCACAGGCCTTTGTTATAGGAACCCAAACTGACGAAGGTAAGTTAGCAATAACTGGTGAGGATGTGGGGATATAGAACATTTAATACATTGCTAGTGGGATTGTGAGTTGCGATATATTGTTGAAACAGTACTTATTAAAAAAGCACATCCTTTGATGCTGAAATCTCTTCTGGTAATTTGTTTCTTGGCAACAAAAAATAAACGGTAGCTAGCAATGTGTGTGGGAAGGTGTTCTCTGAAACATTTTTGCAGTGGAACAAACTTGGAAGTATCCTGACTGGTCATGAAATAGGAAGTAGCTGAATGAATCATGGGACCTGCATATCATGGAGTCTTAGAGTTATTGAACATATACAAGCGTTTGGAGAACATATTTTACAGATTGTCCCTGGAATGCTCTTTCTCTAGACATCTGCACTTCTTTCAAGTCTTTTCTTCTATAGTACCTGTGGGAGTGGCCTTTCCTGACCACCTTAACTAAAATCACCATCTGCACCCTTCTGTCTCCTAGCCTCACTTTATTCTCTACATGATACTTAGGATGCCTGACCTTGGATTATAGATATGAGTTTTATGGTTGGTGGGTGGTCTCTCCTACTAGAATAGAAACTCTAAGACGATAGTGATTTTGATTTTTCTCACTTTTTTTTTATCTTTAGTAGTTCTATCTGACACTCAGGAGGCTCAATTTTTTTTTTTTTAACCACAGACAATCTCTGTCATTGGTCTAGAAAACAGTGCTCTTTTCCTTCCACCCATGTGGTTCCTGATACCACTCCTCAATAAGCTCCCTGCATGCTAATCTCCATCTCAGAGTTGGCTTTCCTGGGAAGCTTTCTGGAGATTACATCTACACATACTGAGAATTTATCTTTTTTTTTTTCTCAAAAGAGAGGGAGAGAGAAAAAGAATCAATTTTATGTAGTTTTTCATGTGTCCTTTGTTGCTCTGAGACTCCACTGTGTTCGTGGTGCTGGGGTTTGAACGCGCATACTCACGCATGCCAGGCAAGTGCCCTAACCGCTGAGCCACCGCTCCAGCCTGAGAATTTATCTTAAGGTATAAAAATGCATTAGTGTATTTTTTTTTTAGATTGAATTGCTAATGTGAAAAAAAAAAGACCATCTGCGCTCCAGAGCTCCCTGCAGGGTTGAGAGAGACCTTGGCTGAGGCTATATCATAAACCAGCTTTCCTCTGCCTAACGCTGTTTTCTTCCCTTTCAGTTGTTGGCTTTTCTGGACCAACATATCCTTAATTTTACACTGATTCCATTCACTTTCTTTAAAGGAAGTCAGTAGGCAAATGCTTCATCCCACTATCAGCTCTTTGGCCTCTACCTACCAATGTCAATCACAGTTACCATCAGCCCTGTTCCTTTGTTCCAGCTTAATCTTTGCTAAAGGTCTCTTTCTTGCATGGAATTAGGGTCAACAGCTATGGGTAAAACTGAGCCAAATCTGAAATAGTTTTATAAAGAGATTGTTTCTTTTTTCTCTCCCTGATTTTCCTCAGATTTCTCCATGATATAAGTTCTAGATTGAATTAGAAACTGCTGGGGTATAGCAAAAAAAAAAAAAAAAATGTGGAGGTCCATTTGGGAGTGAGGACGGGCATCAAAGGAAGGCCAAGGTCACATGCAGCTTGAGTGGACAGGGGTGAGTGGTCATCTACTCTTTTAAATGACTCTATTTTATTTCCATATTAACAAACAAACCAACCAGAGGACATGTATTATCTGCATTATCCAGTACATCTGGCTCAACTCTGAACAAGCCATCGGCTGTGAAGGCCTAAAGGCCTGGTGGAGGAATGTGAACAATTATCTTCAAGGTTTCCTAGCTCTATGATATTTTCCTGGCCATATTTTTTTTCCTTTTATGATTAAGTAATCCTAAGAAGAATTGAGACATATATTCTGCCAGCACTCCATGGTACTTGACTATGCAGCTAAGACAATGAGTCACAAAGGTTGAAGGACAAAGTATTGAATAGATCAAAATGGCATCCACTAGCACGTGTGCCTAATGGTGACAGTCGTACTGTTGTCTGCAAACGGTGAATGCCGCCTCAGCATATTTTTAATTAGGACACTACCTCAGGCTAGTGCAGATTAATCTCTGCAAATATCCTTACTGTATAGAGTAATCATGATTAATTAGCACATACGATTGGTCCAAAATGAGAGAACTTAGGGAGAATCTTGCTTTATCTGTCTCCTTTTGGATAAGCAGCCGAGAAGCTTCCAGCAGAGGCGACCTTTAGCATTATGTCTCCTAGCTCATCCTAATAGGTACCATGGTGTTAGGTGATCAAGAGATGATAAATAGACAGCCAGTAATACCCTTTCAATTACCCTTGTAAAGCTGCTGCTTAGAGCCCTCAAGGGTATTGGATCAAGACACAGGCAGGCTAATGGGCAAGATGCCTACTGAGAGAGCTTGGCACTCCAGAGCTTGAGGAACTTAAATTTGCTCTAATGTCTGATGGCAGCTTGGTAGCTAACAATTCGCCTTTAATTTTGAGAGTGCTCATCTGAAGGTGACCACTGTATGTTTCCTATGGAATCAGTGGAATTGTTAGTACTAGGCTGACTTTATTTCCAATATAAGTATTTTTGTAGTCCTGCGTAGGGTCTTGGGTACTGCTCAGTTGTAATAGTGTGGCCTGGACATGCATTAGAACTGGTTGTGCAAGCTAAGTTATGTTTTGTTGGGTTTTCTCTGAATTATTTATTCAGCTTGGTGTGTTATTCTACAGCCAAATGTTGCAGTTCTTGTGCATGTTGTGCTGGGTAAGAGGTGACTATGAACAAGACTACTCCAGCCATTGGCAGCTCCAAGGGAGACTTGTGTGGGATTTATTGTCCTCCTATTTTCTGTCACTCTCCCAAAGCTTGGCATAGCCTGGCTTCTGTGGCATTGGGCAGAGGTTGCATGGCCCATTGCAAGCCAGATGATGGTTCTCCTTTTGCAACTGAGGAGACTGTCCTGAAAATTTCTAAATAACCCTTGGAGTCCCTCTTCCCTTGTCTTGAACAATAGTGCATGTTCGAAGCTTTATGGTCCTGAACTGCAAAGACTCACTGTAACAACCTCTTCATTCTTTCCCATATCCTGTTCCTTCCAGTCAAACTGATGGTTTTCCTGGTATGCTTGATTAAATCCAAGATTCATGCCTACACTAGTCACCTTGTCAAGGGTTGCTTGGCCACCTACTTCTTGTTCTAATACAAACATGTTTTCTCATGTTGTGAAAAGTGAACAGGCTGAGATATTTGTTTTTAAGATTTTAAGCTCCAGTTCCTTTTTGCTCCATAATCCCATCTTGAAGTCATTTCTGTTTTCTTGCATTTTCTATAAGCAATCAAGAGGAACCAAGCTGTTCCTTCAACAGTTTGCTTAGAAGCCTCCTCAACTAAAATCCAAGTTCATTGCTCACAGGTTTTACATTCCAAAAACACTAAAGTAAAATTAAATTGTTATCACTGTATTATAAGGTTGACTTCTTAACATTTCTCTCACACTATTTTTTTAAGAGAGAGAGACAAAGAGAATCAATTTTATTTAGTTTTCCATCTGGCCTTTGTTTCTGCCACACCTCGTTGTGTATGTGATACGGGGGTTTGAACCAGGTCCTTGTGCATGCCAGGCAAGTGCTGGAACCACTGAGCCACCTCTCCAGCCCCTATAGCATCTCTTGTTTCTACCTAAGACCTTATCAGACTGAAATGTACTGTTCTTACTTCTGCCAACGTTCTGTTCATGATTCTTTACTGTGGGAGGCCAGAAGCGTTTTCAATGGTTCTCTTTCCTTTTGAGTCTTCACCAGAATCACCTTTAAAGCCTTGTTTGTGGGAATCTTTACTGCTTCTGGCATGCACCTCAGAATTCCGGGTTTCCATCTGCTACATAGTCATCAAACTTCTTCCACTAGTTTGGATGTTCATTATACCAGTATCCAGTTCTTGAACCAATTTTATCTTAGTTCAGGTGACTATAACAAAATATCTATAACTGAGAGGCTTAAGCAACAAACATCTATTTATCACCATTCTGGAGTCTGAGAACCCTAGGATGAAGGCATCAGTAGTTTTAATGTCTGGTGAAGACTCAATTTCTGGTTTGTAGATAGGGATCTTCTTATGGTATGCACATGTGGTGGAGAAAGGAGAGTTTTCTCAGGACTTTTTTTTTTTTTTAAAGAGAGAAGGACAGAGTGTCAATTTTATTTTTTCATCTGGTTTTTGTTTTTTCAACACTTAGTTGTGTATATGATGCTGGAGTTTGAACCTGGGTCCTCACACGTGCCAGGCAAGAGCTCTACTGCTGAACCACTGCACCAGCCCCTTTTAGGACTCCAAGAAAGACCCTAATCCCATCATAAAACCTCTGCTCTCATGACTTCATTCAAATCTAGTTACCTTCTGAAGAAAGGTTTCAACATATGAATTTTTGGGGAGGACAGGCATTCATTTTATAACATCTACCAAAGTAAACAAACTGTTGAAATAAAACAGGGATTTTGCAAGGCAAGGAACTTCATGCAAACTCCAAATGAAGAGATGGCATCAAAATAAAACTAGTGTGCTTGCTATAAAAATGGGATGCTAAAGTCCCCAGATTTTCTTTCCACGGGAACCATTACCCCTAGTCCTCCTCTGAGTGAAACTTGGGAGCCCTCCCCTTCATGGGAATGAGAATCATCCCCAAGCAGCCTCAGTACAAAGCTGACTGTGAAAAGACTTTAATTTAGATAGGAGGTTGCAGTGAGAGAGGGTGAGGAGTTGTGATTTCTGTAACAGGTAGTGTTCAACAGTAGGTGTGTCTATTGGCCTTGAGCAGAGTTTCCTTCTAGAACAAGAAAAGAGATTTAGAATGTAGAATTGTTTTGCTGACTCAATAGCAGAGCAGCATGGGAATTCAGAAGTTAGCTGAAATTAAGCCTCGAGGAACCTGAACTGGACTTGTGTTGGAGCACCGCGGAAGCACGAAGTGGCTGGGCAAAGTTAAACCAGGGCTAAAAACTTAAGCCTGCAGTTGAGGCTGCAGGCTCATTAGCTGGGAACTAAATCCAGCAAGCTAAGCTGTCCTGGCTCAGTCTGAAGCTCTGGCTTGTGACTGTGAGCTAATAGACTTTCCCCATGCCTCTGCCAAGAAGGGTCTTCCCTCAGTGAAAACGGGAGATTATGTCCCTGGGAGGTTAGAGCTTTTCAAAGGCAGGAAGTGAATCAATACTTATGCTGGCAACAGAATCACATAATTCTGCTGACTTGTAGTGGGGACCCAGATATCATCCCAAGAGCCACAGACATGCCCCAGGTAGAGTGCGGTGGGTGAGTGAGGGTGGGCACGCCTGGTACAAACACAGAACATGCAAGAGCTCACTCTTCGGGCTTTCTTCCTCTGGCTTCCAGAGCACTTTTTTGTGTTTATTATTGCATTGTGCCTTTTACTGAACTCGTTTATGTGCCCTCTACACCCTCACTGGGTGGAGCATCATAGGAGAGCAAGAGAAAACAGGTCCCCTCTTCTTTATAGCCTCACTCGGTGCAGTTCATGACCCTGAACTGAAGGGGCATGCAGTGGTATAATGGCCACTTGGTCTCCCCACTAAGGATTAGTGTCATTGTGCCAAGAAACATCAGGTGTATCTGGAGGATGGATAGAGCTATAGAGAATCAGAAAAGGATACAGATATTTTACTGAGTACATATAACACTGGGTCATGTAAATCTTCAATTTAGCAAAAATCCTTGTAGCCATTTCCTGTTTGCTTATTGAGTCCGTGTTCATTTAGGGTTGATAGAGGCTATGTTACAATAGAACCAGCCTTGTGACAACCTTGTCTCGGTGACTGAATGTTATGGACTGAATTGTGAACACCCCTTCACTCCAGTTCATATGCTGAATTCTCAACTCCCAGGACCTCAGAATGTGACTGTGTGGCAATTAAGTGGAAAGAAGCCATTAGGGTAGGCCTTAATCCAATCTAACTGGTACCTTTTTGAGAAGACTAGATTAGGACACAGGAGGGACACCAAGACGTGTGTAGAGAAAAGTCCCCGAGGAGGAGGAGTAAGAAGGTATGCAAGCCTAGGGGAGAGGTCTCACAAGAAATCAACCCTGCTGAGACCTAATAAAGGACTTATCAGACTGGCGTAATTCATGGGCACCTATTGCTTTTCCTGTTGTGAAATCTTACCCCTTCTGGCCCAAGGGACTTTCCCTCAGGCATGGCCACAGTCAGAATGACTGATTCGTTTGCTGGGCATGTGGCCTTAGGCAAATGTCCCAACTCAGCCCCTTTTTGGAACTCTAGGGAGAGCTTTCTTCTGGGGGTGTTAAATTGAGAAAGCCTAAACTAATATATTCTGAGGAACATAGTTTTATCAATGTGGTGAGAAAAAGCAGAGAAATTAAACCACAAGTGAAGGAGATGGACAGAAGAGTAGAAATGAACACTTTAATATGTTCCTTAAGGCCTTGGATACAGCTTTAACCTTGAAGTCTGGGCCTTCTTGAGTTTTCACAATGTAGAAGTCAATGAATTCCTTTTTAAAATTTGGGGTGGGGGTGGGGTGGCGGTTGTTGCAGAGGGGTTGAGCCAGAGTGAGTTAGGTTCCTGTTACTTGCAATCAAGAATTCAAATACATGGGCTCTGCCAACTTGAATTTTGGGTGTAGCCCAGCTGATATTTTAGAAAATTGATTTTACCTAAGTAAATTTTATCCATGAATGAATAGACCAATTCAGTCTAACTCTGTCTCTTGTACTGCACAACTGACTGCTTTAGGTTCCATGAGACCAGCTTGAAACCAAAGCTAAACGTTCCTTCGTAATTTTCTACCAGTCAAGTTTAAATCCACCATGACACCATGGGACTCAGACATCAAGAGAGATGATTAACAAAAGGGAAGTAGATATATATGTATTCATTTACATTTGAATCCATTTATTTACTAAGCAATTACATTTTTAATTCACTGTGGCTATCAATATAAAGTAATGATTTCCTCCTGTGGACTTCATAACTTGTGGACCATTTTAAAATTTATAAATGATCCCGACCTGAGGAATAAATTCCAGCTCCCATTGTCCGACATTTAAATTATGCACATTCTTTTCCTGACCTGTTTTTGTAACTTCTATTAAATTCTTTAACCAACTTACCGCTATATCAGAACAGAATTATCTTCTACTTCTAAGAAATGATGTTTTTATTATATGTTTAATATTATATTCCAGTAAATGCTTCCTGATTCATTATTTATCTCTTAATCTTTCTGTTCTTGCGTACGTTTTACAATAGATGAAATATCATCTTCCAAAAACTGTCCTAAATTACCTTTAGAAGTAATTTATATATATGTATATAAATATATATACATACATATATAAATATATATACATATATACATATACATGTATATTTATATCTCTTATAGGGCGTAACTTAGAATCTATAGAGACTGGGGAATGGGCGATGTGGGGATAACTATGGTTTAAGATCAGGTGCATATCGTATTATTGATTATATACATTCATGATTGTACAACAATTCAACTCTTTAATAAAACAAATCCCCTCCAAAGAAGTAATTTTCCACATTTATTTATCTATGTGTGTTTGTATCTATCTTGATACTACATATTGTGGTCCAAACCGCCTTGCAAGCATAGAAAACATAGATTCCGAGTGGTACAGGAAGTCAGACTTCAATATCAACTGGGGCTGTGCTTGCTGTCAAAGGATCTTAGACCTCAGTTGTTTTATCTTAATTTTGTTGACCATCATATTCATCTCATAGGGTTAGTGTGTGCATTTGATGAATTCATTTAAATTGTCAGCCACATATATGGCCTTCAGAAAGCAACATTTTTCTATCTTTGTTTTTATCTGTGTTGCTCAGCACTGTGCTTTGGAAATGGTTTATATTCAACAGACGTTTGTTGAATGACTAAGGGACTTCTTAGAATATAATTTTCTGAAGGTTTTCTAAAGTAGTATAGATGCATAGACTCAACTCTTCTTTGTTCTTCCCTGAATAATGACTTTTCCTCCTGAAGACAGGCTAGGCTAGGTAATATTTGGGTTAAACTTCAATTTTGTGAATTTAGAAAGAAGTTGCTAAGCTATACTAATGTGGAGCATTGAGTCTGATGCATAGTGTGTGCTTTAGTAAATATTTAATAGCTAAATGAATGAACAAACATCACAGTATGAAATCCAAAACAGCTGATCTGATATGTAGGTTAGTGGATTCATTAAGAAAATATTTCAAGTTCACGAAAACCTATTCTTGATGCCGTAGTGTTATGATTTAGATCTGAAATTTCCATCAAAGGCTCATGTTTTTTTAATACATATATATTTTAGTGTATTATAGTTTTACATAATATTGGGATTAGTTGTCACATATTCCTAAAGGCACTCAATTCAGCAATACAATTTGTTCAATATCTCCATCCCCACCACATCCTTCTACCACCCTCCTCATGTCCCCTGATCCCTTGCCTTTCTTCTGGGTCCTATATTGTTCCTAAAAATACCCAAATACAGTGACATAATTCTTATACCTATGAAGAACATTTTAAAAATATATATGGCTGTAGTATATACAGTGACATTTATAACTGCTTAGAATGTACCTTGCTTTATCTCAGTTCCAACATTTCCCCTTCTCCTCCCTTCCTGCCATCCTTTGTTATTCTTGAAAATATTTAACACCAGGATTAAACATTTACATTTTTGTAAGGTATGTGGCATAGCTTGTACAAATATCTTCTGAAATACATTGCAACTCTATCACAAATATTAACATTTTGCATTTTTGTTCTACGGATGTAAAACATAAGTTTGTCTACTTTACTCCTAAGCCTGGATTTAGGTCCAGCCTCCTCAAATGAGGGACACCATTCGGCCCTTGACTCTCTGGGTTTGGCTAACTTTGCTTAGCATGATTTATTCCAATGCCACCCATTTACCTTTAATGGATACAATATCATTATTTCTAATAGCTGAGTAGAACTCCATTTTATATATATCACAGCTTTTGGATCCATTTATCCAGTGAGGTGCACCTGGGTTGGTTCCATAATTTAGCTATTTTTTGTAAATTGAGCTGCTATGAACATGGATATTGCTGTGTTGCTGGAATGTGCTCATTCTTACTCCCCTGGGAAAATACCCAGAAGTGGGATAGCTGGATCGTATGGTGGATCCAACCCTAATTTTTTGAGGCGTCTCCACACTGCTTTCCAGAGTGGCTGGACCAGTCTGCAATCCCATCAACAGTGCCTCTCCATCATTTATTATTATTTGTCTTCTTCATCTTTGCCAGTCTGACTGGAGTGAGGTGAAATGTTAATGTTTTGATTTGCATTTCTCTGATTGCCAGTGATTTAGAACATTTTCTCATGTATTCATGGCTAGCTCAGTGTCATTTGCTGAGAAGTTTCTGCTTAGCTCTCTGGCCCATTTATGGATTGGATTGTGTTTTTGTTATTGAGTTCTTTGTAAATTTTGGATATTCAAAGGCTCATGTGTTGAAGGCTTAATCCCTCATCCAGCAATACTCAGAGTTGGGGCTCTTGGGAAGGGATTGAACATGAGGACTCTGACCCCATCTGTGGATGAATTCACGGAGGAGTTCACAGGTAGTGGCAGTATTAGAAGGTGGGATAAAGTATGCGGGTGGGGTCTAGGTAGAGGAAGTAGATCACTGGGGTGTCCCTGGCCCCTTTCTCTCTCTCTGCTTCCTGGTTGCCATGAGGTGAGCAACCTTCTTAAGCCATACACCTCCATCATGTTGCTCGACTCACCTCACGCCCAAAGCATTGGGACCAGCTTTCCATAGACTAAGACCTCTGAAACCATGAGCCAGAATAAAATTTCCCCCCTCTAGGTTGTTTTTCTCGGATATTTTGTCCCTGTGATAAAATAGCTGACTTAGGCTGGAGGGGTTGCTTAGTGGTTACGCTGCTTCCCCGGCATGCGCTAGAACCCAAGTTCAAACCCCAGTACCACATACACAACTAAGTGTCAGAGCAACAAGACCCAGATGAAAAACTAAAGTTGATACATTCTCTCTTTAAAAAAAAAAAACAAAACTAACACACGTATCACACATATAGTGCCTGCTAACGATGTGGTTTCATGAACCATCTCTTTCCAACTTCTATGTGAAATGTGCAGCTTGCCAGCTTCACCTCTGTTACAGTTTGAAAGTGAGGTGTCGCCCAAAGGTCACGTGTGACAATTTGGAAAGGCTGAGTGAAATGATTGGTTTATAAAAGCCTTAATCCGATCTGTGAGTTAATCCACTTATAGGGGTGAATTGGCCACTGTAGGTCGGTAGGGTGGCTGGAGGAGGTGGGTCACTGGAGGTGTGCCTTTGGGGTATATATTCTGTATCTGGTGGGTTTTTTTTTTTTTTTAAGAGAGAAGGACAGTGAGAGAGACAGAGAAAGAGAGAAACAACTTTATTTAGCGTTTCACATGGCTTTAATTGCTCCAACACTTAGTTGTGTATGTGGTGCTGGAGTTTGAACCCGGGTCCTCGTGCTTGCCAGGCAAGTGCCGAAACCACTGAGCCACCGCTCCAGCCCTATATCTGGTGTTTGAGTTTTGCTCTCTGCTGCCTCCAGATGTGGCTCCAGTACGCAGAGCTCAGGGCATCACACCTGCCGCCATGATGTTCAGCCTCACCTGCAGCCCTGAGGGATGGAGCTGGCCTACCATGGATTGAGGCCTCCGAAACCATGAGCCCTAAATAGACCTTTTCCTCCTAGAGTTTGTCTTGTTAGGTCTTTCAGTCACAGCAGCGAGAAAGCTGAGTAAAACGACCTCCTTTCCTGTGGGATCTCGCCTCAAGTCTCTTCAGTGGATGTATTCCAGAGTGACTGTGGCATGTGGCAGTGTTAGGATAGCAGTGGGCTCCAAGGACTAGAAATGGGGTTATACTTGACAAGAAGATTGGCTTTGCTACTGTTTTACTTTTCTACATTTCTATTTCAGTATCAGATTTTTTTCTTTTAGTCTATTCCCCATCCTGCACCATCCTTTTTCCAGAGATACATTTTATTTCCACTCAATTAGAACATAGTGTGTCATGGTTTAGATACTAGGTGTCCCCCAAAAGCTCACTAGTGAGACAATGCAGGAAGATGGAGAGGTGAAATGATTGCGTTGTGAGTGCCTTAACCCAGTCAGTGAATTAGGCTCTGGATGGGGATTAACTGAGTGGGAGCTGAAGGCAGGTAGGGTATGGCCAGAGCGGATGGGTCCCCGGGGCTGGGGATGCCTGCCTTAATGTTCTGCCTCACCTCAAGCCCTGAGGAGTGGAGCCTGCTCTCTATGGACTGAGACCTCTGAAACTTTGAGCCCCCAAATAAACTTTTCCTCCTCTAATTATGCTTGTTAGGTCTTTTAGTCTAAGCAGTGAAAAAGTGGACTAAAACATAGTAAATAGCCCATTCACTCTCACCCTTGTGGCACTTCACTTTTTACATATCAGTTTTCCATGTATCCCCTTATTTAGTTTTTTTTTTTAAAGAGAGAGGGACAATTTTATTTGTTTTTATCTGGTTTTTGCTTGTTCTAACACTTAGTTGTGTATGTGGTGCTGGGGACTGAACCTGGGTCCTCTCACATGGCAGGCAAGGGCTGTACCACTGAGCCACCTCTCCAGGCCCTCTCTTATTTAGTTTTGATGCTACTGTTATCCATAGAATCCTCTCTGGGTATATTTTATTAGTCTTGTTTTTCAGATGAAGAACCAAATATACTGAAGTTAAACTTGACTGGCTGGAAGTCTCATGTCTACCGAGAGAGGTGGTATTTGGAATTATATAACTTGCTCAGAGTTAATTGCAATGCTTGTTTATAGATTGCATTATTACATTATGGGCTGTGGGATTGGTGTTAATCTTTCTCTCTTCCTTCTTGTTCTGGCTCTGTAACCTAAACAGAATGGGTTATTGTGTTTGATAGTCTACTTTTAATTGTTTTTCTTTATTAGAGCATCTTTCAGCTTCTCTAAAAACTGCCAAGTTTTCTACAGGATTGCTCAGGAGACCCAACTTTTCTCATTAGCCCATCTTTTTCTCTCCTTAGTTGCTCTGTTCATCTTAATTAACTGCCTTGCCATCCAAGTGGTCATCCAAACCACAATCCTCAGAGTCATATTTCAGTTGATAAGAGCTTGCTTCATTCTGGAAGATGGGAAATGGTTAACAGAAAGGACGCTGTGCTCCCTCTATGGTCCAGGGTGTGTATGAGGGAGTCAAATGAAACCACTGGATTCTGTGGAACAGGCTGCCCAAGTGACCTAAAGAGGGGAAAGGAGAGGTCAGCAATTGGGAAAAGTGCTGAACGAGGCACTTGATGGTTGCATTTCCTGTTTGCAGTCATAGTGTTAGAGTATTAGAGTTTTCCTGAGAAATAGAGCCAACTGGATAGAGATAGATATACAAGAGATTTATCATGGGATGGAATCCCAGGGCTCCCACCATCTGCCACCTATGAGCTAGAGACAGGAAAGTTGGTGGCATATTCAGTCTGAATCTGGAGGCCAGCTAAATCTGAGAACCAGGAGGAGTTGCTAAGTCCCAGAGTTCAGAGGCACAAGACCCAGGTGCACCTATGTCCTAGGGTAGGAGAAGATGGATATCCCAACTCAAGAAGAGAAAGCTTGCCCTTCCTCCACCTTTTGTTCTTTCCAGACCAACAAGCAACTGGATGATGCCTCCTCTCAGGGTGAGGGCAAATCTTTACTCAGTCTACCAATTCACACGCTAATCTCTTCTGGGAACTCCCTCAGAGACACAACCCTACTGTAATGTGGGTTTTCTGAGTATCCCCTAATATAGTCAAGTTGACACATAAAATCAGGCATCATAGTAGTTTTCTGTTTAATTCCTGATTTTGGTAGTGTAAGACTAACCTTTTGCAACAGACACCTGACAAGTTCAATAGTTTAATAAACAGAGTTTATATCTCTATTATGAAAGTGTCCATGTGAGCATCCAGGCTGGCAGGGTGGGGACTTTTCAAGTTGTTCATCTGCCATCTCCTATGGCATTGCTATTTTGTACATGGCTGAAGCTGGATTGATGTCACAACCAGGTTCTAGCCGTCAGCAAGGGGGTGAAGCCAAGGAGGACAGAATGAGGCTGAGAGATACAGTCTAGCTAAGCTGCCTCGCTCACCACCAAGTGGATCCAATTCTGCTTGTAGGAAGGAGAAGATAGATTTGGTGGATGACTCTCAGCTCTGTGCATTTCCAGTGATTCTAGATTATGTTAGGCATGAGAATGAGGTATTGGAGGCAGGGGGAGTGGGTGGTGGGTCAGAGGCAGGAAGGTTCTGAGGTAGAATGTACAGCGATGGTTGTGAGCCTTACAATATTCCCTTTGATCACATTGGACAGAGGGTTAATCTTGGTCCATTTTCTGTTTCTATAACAGAACTTATGTGTAATTGGTATAGAAAAGAGGTTTATTTGACTCACAACTCCAGAGACCCTAGAGCATGGTTCCCACAACTGCTCAACTTTTGGTGGGTATCTCATGGTGGAAGGGGGAGGCAGGAGTGTGCAGAAGAGTGAAGCAGAGGTGCCAGGCTCATTTTATAAAAACCTGCTCCTTCATGCCCTCTCATGGGAACTACACTAATCCCTTCATGAAGGTGGAATCCTCATGACCTAATTACCAGTAAAATGTCCCAACACCTCTCAATAGCACCACGTTGGGAATTTAATTTTAACAAGAGTTTGGTATGAACCACATCCAAACCATAGCAGTATTTTACTTCTAGTATCAAATAATGCGGACCTTTTCTAATTTGCAGATAGCAATCAAGTTAGCAGTTAGACTGGAATGTTTACAAGTTAAATCTGTCCTCTCATAATTTTTAATTAAAATGTTGGCACCTGTTAATGCTTAAATGCAGCAAAATGTGAAGAGCTAAGACAGTCAATGAACACATATTGAGGCAAAAACTTTCCTAGAAGCACACCACCCTCTTCAGTCTACAATTTGTGATTTTTTTCTGGGGCTGTTAGTTTTCTGGTTGTGATTTTACTTTGCACATATATCATGCAGTCTCATCTTCCGCCTGAGAAACCATTTCTTCTCATGTGTGATGCAATTAAGGACATCGTTAATTTGCACATGGAGCTGAACCCTCCTAATACCCTGGGGATCATTCAGTTGAGCATGTCTGGCAACTGTGGGTTTAGACAAGAGGGATGGCCTGCTGTTTCCTTTGCTTAGCATTGTCCCAGAATCTGTCCTTGATGGCAGGTGATATGGCGTGCCTGGTGAGGGGCCTCCTTTACAAAGATGCTTTCTTAGAAACTGCTAGAATCTATTGGCATGCAGAAGAGAGGTCTCCTGCCACGCGCACTGTGCCTGTAATACATATAACACTACCCAGATGTTTGGCTCCTGTCTTCCCAGAAGCACCTCCCTGGTTGGTGGCAGTCTGGAAGTTTGTACTTCAGAAGCTTATCCCCCCTCCCCTCCCCCCAAGAGCAAGTCTCTTTTGAGCTGTCATCTTCAGATGCAGCCTGGTGGGAATGAAACCCTGTTCAAATGAGAAAGGGACCCTCTCTGTCGATGTCTGCCAGGTCAGGGAAAGGGCGCTTTACCACTCTGCCTTATGAGCTTTCTCCTCAGGGTCCCATTGGCCTCATCAAAATCTGCCTCTGATTCACAGATACCAGCCCCCTGGGTGTTCTCAGAATCCAGAATCAATAACTGCAGCTGTCAATCACTCTCAGCCTTCCCACTCACTGCCTGGCTCACTGGGGATTTCTGGGGAGGCCGGGAGCTGTATTTTCTCAGAAGCCCACTTGATTTTCAGTGAAGTTTGCTAATTCTCACGATTAATTGCCTCATTAATGAAGGAGCTTCACACCGTATATATGCTTTTAGGCAGGTTGTCAGATACTTTTGAAAGGGTTTAATGTCAATAAAACTTTTAGTGTGGCCATTAGCTTAGTTAAGCAAGCATTTAACACGCCCCACTTGGGCAATCACTGCTCCGGGAAGAAGACATGGGTAGGTTATGTGCTAATTTCAATCCTTCATACAAGATACCAGCTTTGATCTCAGTCTATAGAGGTTGCTGCGTGAGATGGGGGCTGTAAGGCAAGGCAACAGAGCAGTGGAACGAATGAGCTAGATCAAGTTTGAACATTTCCAGTGCACTTTATAATGCGAAATCAGCGCTGCCATCCAGCTGACTCAGTAGTAGGCTCAAGATCTAAAGCTTCAGGAGTAGATGTTATGACTTTGCTATATCCTTCCTGCCTCAGGACATTGGTATTGGATTTCCTCCCCAACCCCATGCGTTTCTTCTGGTCCTTGCATAGCTCCCTCTTGCATTTCTTTTGAGTCTTAGTTTAATTATAACCTTGTCAGGGTGGTTCCTTCACCAATGTAGTCTGTCTTCACCGTCTCTCCCCTATTCAATTCCAGAGGTGGTAGTTTGTGCATATTTGTTTATTGTGTGTCTCTCCTTTGGAGCTGAAGCTCTTCAAGGGAAGGGCTGTATTTCTCTTACTCAGTGCTCAATCCCAGAGCCAAGATCAATTCTGTTCATATTGTAAGTGCTCAATAAATATGTGACAGTTGAAGAAATGAAATGGTAAACATAGCCATAGTAATAAGAATAATGAAAACTTACCTAACATTGTCACCAAGAAATCAACATTTATACTAGTAGTACATCTTCTATTCCAGATATTGTTCCATAGATACTTTTATAAACTGGCATGTCACTATTGGTGGTATTCAGTTTATAAAACAAACTATAAATATTGTATAGTTGTACAAAATACTATTTAAAAATCAAAATTTAAAACAAATTTAGCTTGAATTTCATTTGTATTAAACAGAAGAAATGAAAATGAAGAACACATGCAATTTTAAATTTTTTACTGTAGGATTAATTATTGCCACCAAGATCCCACTGAAGATATCATGCAAAACATTATGAAGTTGACATCCCTATCATTCTTTTTAGAGCTGTATTTGGAGTTGGAGTTGCTGCCATGAAAGATTCGTATGCTCAGGCTTCCTCTCAGCTCCACATTGCCCATCATCCAATTCTTGTTGGTTCTCTTACCATATTCAGGGATCACTTTCTGTGTGCTATGTAATTCATGCAACAGTCAAGTATTTATATTTGAATGGAGGCACTAATTACTATTTACCCTTTCTAATATGCTCCTGCATTCCTTAGGTTACATGTTGATTAAACCCTTATTTGGTGTTTTAGTCTGTTCTGGCTGCTATAACGAAATACACTGAGTGGCTTAAAACACAAACATTTATTTTACACAGTTCTGAAGTCTGGAAGTCCAAGATGCACTGGAAGGCTCCAGAGCATTGTGTGCGTTTAGGGACAGCAGGCCTCTGTGTTCATAGATAGCATCTCCTGCTTGTGACCTGACAGAAGGAGTTCTCCTATGCTCTTCTATAAGGGCAGTAATTCCATTTTTGAGTGCTGTACTTACCTGACCTAATCTCTTCCCCAGACCCCACTTCCAAATATCCTCCTCCTAGGGAATAGGTTTCAACATGTGAATTTTAGGGGCACACAAACATTTGGTCTATGGCAACTGGATTTCATTGCAAATGGGTTTTTCCAGGAAGCCCATAGGGTGGCACTGTGGCATTGCTGTTCAGAACAGTTTTTAGAGTCACACCTGGGGCTAAGGTCTCAGCTCCCCCATTTCTCAGCTGTATCACCTTGGGCTAGTTACAAGTTACTGACTTTCTCACTATCTTAGTTTCTTTATTTGAAAGACGGGATGATAATAGAACCTACTCCATGGGGTCTTGTAGGGACTAAATGAGATAATTGAAGCTGTTCAAACAGTACATGGCCAAAAAACAAGCTCACTCCACCACCTCCCTTTAAGAGACTCTCATTCCTTACATCATTGCCCCAAATCTCTCACACCGCTTAACTGTGGAGACCAACAGATC
The DNA here is from genome assembly GCA_004027875.1 of Aplodontia rufa. Classification (NCBI taxonomy): domain Eukaryota; kingdom Metazoa; phylum Chordata; class Mammalia; order Rodentia; family Aplodontiidae; genus Aplodontia; species Aplodontia rufa. The sequence continues at coordinate 28,215 of PVKS010023286.1, forward strand.
AAACATTCTTTCCTCCAGAGACCTCATGCTTAGATTATGCAAATATTATTTTCTTGCGTAATTCCCTCTAACAGGAATGTGGGAATTCAAATACAAGGTCTCTGGCATTTAATGCCATGAAGATAAATGGTGGAGGAGGTTAAGGCATGGGGGCTCCCACCAGAATCAGAGGTGTGGGAGGCTGGGCCAGGTGGGATCCTCTTTGGATCCATCTGGGAGCAGCCAGCTCAGGAGAAGGTCTACAGCTAGGAGAGCAGCCACCGACTGCCTCTGACAAGTTTATTTCCACAGTTGGATGTGATTTGCTTTGATTCTGATATCCCTCCTGCCAAGGTGCATGCTGTTTCCTCAGATGTTGGTCACATTTTGATAATCATTTAACCTTTATTTATCTTGCAACACCCCATGGTGCACATAATCATCTCTGGCTGCCTGGAGGAGATCCACTGGAGACAATGTAGAAATGGGGGGCTCCTTCCCAACGGGGTTCTCCGCTAGGGATGTACGCATCAATTACAATGAGAAATATTCCACAAATCTGATTTGTAGACACATTTGGCATTTTTAATTAGTAGCCAATTAGAAAAATGGTGAGATTTTCTTTATATTTTCACTTTGTGAGTTTTGATGAAGCCTTTTCTTTTTTTGTTACTACTTTAATTCCTTATCACCTAACCTTTGACATAAACATGCTCGCGTTCATTTAGTACCGTAATAGAATTAAAGAAATCAGGGAACAGAGTAGAACAAAACAGTGCAAAGACTTCAAATTTCAATGGTGAACTCCTGCATGTCTTCATAATGAAATTTGACATTTTCAATTTAATTTATATTTTTTATCTGTGAAATCTTTAATAGACTTTGGTATGAAAGTATGGTGGCTTGATAAAAATAAATAAGGATTTTTTTCTATATTCATTTGTTTTCCGTTTAGACAGTATGTAAACACAGTTGTCTCTTAGTATCTGGGAGATTTGATCCAGGATCCCCATGGTGGCTACTAAAATCCAAGAATGCTCAAGTCCCTTATGTAAAATGATGCTGTATTTGCATATTGCTTCACATCCTCCTGTACTTTAAATCATCTCTAGACTACTTATAGTACTTAATCCAATGGAAGCGCTACATACATAAGTGTAGTGGCAAGAGAAAAAATCTGAACATACTTCCTTATAGATGCAATTTGTTCGGAGTATTTTCCATCTGCTGTTGATTGAATCTGTGGTTGCAGAACCCATGGTTAAGGAGGGCCAACTGTAATATTAGAATTTTGTATTTCTGCTTAATTTTTGTTTTCTAAATTATTTTTCCCCACTTTCTTTTTAAAGAGAGAGAATCAATTTTATTTTCTCATCTGGTTTTTGTTTCTTCAATACTTAGTTGTATATGTGGTGCTGGGGTTCAAACTCAGGTCCTGCTGCATGCCAGGCAAGCACTCTAGCACTGAGCCACTGCTCTAGCCCTCTGCCTTGATTTTTGAATTTTTAAAATTAGTCTCTTTAATTCTAAAGAGAATTTTGTTTAGTTTGTTATTTTTCCAAAGAACTAGTTCTTATAATATGCATTTATCAACTTTGACCAGATGATTTTTTTAAACACATGGAGTATTCTTTTTTTTTTTTTTTTAAAGAGAGAAGGACAGAGAGAAAGAGAGAGAATCAGTTTTTTATTGAGTTTTTCACATGGCTTTCCTTGCTCTGACACTTAGTTGTGTATGTGGGTGCTGCTGTTTGAACCCGTGTACTCGCGCATGCCAGGCAGGCGCTGTAACTGCTGAGCACCCCCCGCCCCCAGCCCCACATGGAGTATTCTTAATAGAGAGAAATGTTATATGAACTTTAGGCTCTTAAATATGAATATTATCTTCTTTAGTCTTTATATCTAAAACTTAGGCAAGGGGAAATAATGGGGACAGAGAGTCACCTGGAGGGCATTCTGAGAGATGAGTTAATTCATCATCTCTGGCCGTGGGAGGAGAGTCACTGGAGACTACGTGCAACTGGGGGCCTTTCTGCTTACTCCTGCCATTGACCCTGGCATCAGGGCCTCAGTTTACAATGGGGGAAGAGCAGCACTTTTGTACTGGTGTCGCTGAAGACCTTCTGTTCATTAGTGGCCTACATCAAGACCCAGACAGACCTTACATTTAGACCTGTGCTGTCTGCATGTGGGTCCCTAACACTAAGAGCAGGGCCGGCTATTTCAGATTTAAACATGAATACTCAGCAATTAAAAAACATTTTGGTATGTTAGAGCAACTTGAGTATGTGTACCTACTTTTGCATTTTGTGATATCTAATGATAGCTTGAGGATTCCCAATGAAAGTGTAGCACCTCTATTTAGATGATAAATAAGTACAAAATACACATCATACTTTGAAGGCTTAGTATATAAAAATAAAAATATTAATAGTTTTGAATCTGATTGTGTTGAAATAATATTTTGGATATACTGGTTTAAGCAAAATGTTACTAAAATTAGTGTCATTTAAAAGAACATTTTTACATTTGGTTATTTGAAAATTAATATTATACATGTAATTCTCATATTTCTATAGGGTAGTTTTGGCATCAGCTAAATTTTGAGAAACTTTGTTTTTTCTAAGGAAATACTATGCATTTTGGTTTCTTTTTCTTTTTTTTCAAAGATAACATGGTTTTTCTAAGCAAATTATCTGAAGAGACACACCCGTGGCTGTCAGAACCTGACAGCTCCAGTTTTGGCTTAGTATTGTTTCTTCTAGGGTCATATCACCTACATGTTTTCATTTAATTTCCACCCCTGCTCCTGTTTTACTGGTATGCCTGCGTTTTCATCCCAGTGACAAAAGACATGACAAGATCAATTAGAGCAGGAAAAGTTCATGTTGACCCATGTTTTGGAAGTCTCGGTCCATAGATGGCCAACTCCATAGCTCTGGGCCTATGGTGAGGCAGAGCATCATGGTGGAAGGGAATAGGGGATGAACAACTCAGTACATGGCGACAGGAAGGAGAGAGAGAGAGAGAGACTCACCCATTAGTGACAAAATCTAAGCCCCCAGTGATTTACCTCCTGTAGCCACACTCGTTAATCTACAGCAGTGGATCAAGCCACCGATCAAGTTGCAGCTCTCATCATCTAATCATTTAACGTCTGAGTGTTCTTGCATTGTCTCCCACACGAGCTTTTGATGGATACCACATATCCTAACCATAGCAGCCTGCCTTTACCCTTGCCATGATTTAGTTCGGTTCCGATTTGTGGGATCCATCATGTATTATTTGTGGCAGCTGAGGGCTTGTCTTGCCTCAAGTGCTTCTTTGTGAACCATCCAAGTTATAAACAGCCAGGGCACACACAATGGTAGGGTGAAACCCTTACATTTTAAATGAAACACAGAAACACAGAGGGATTGGCATTGTGAAAGTCCAAAGCTCTGTAGACGTGAACACAAGTATTCTGTTTCTAAAGGCTGCTGGGGTGCATGGTCAGTTTCCTGAAATCCAGAAATCTTTCTTGGAGTGTTTTTAATAGAAGAACCCAGCCTTACACTAATTGAATGTTGCAGCTTAGCTGATAATGCCAGCCTTGCTGAATGTAATAAGGGAGTGATTTCCTGCTGCTGATATTGCTGAGGGGAAGCCTAAAAACATGAGAGCAACATGACAGATGTTGATAAGGTGGCCACAGGATGCTACATGATTGATTGCCTATTCCATAGAATTTAGAGCACTTCAATCTTTTTGCCTAGTGAAGCCCAGCTGAATGGATCACTTTTGTGATTGTATTTTGGGTTATAAGTAGGCTACTCTTAAAGTCTAGGCTAGGGTACTAACAGGAGCCTGGGTTTGGAGCTGTGAAGATTAAGGCTGTAATTCCCACTCTCCTGCTTTCCAAGTGACTTTTGATAAATTACATAAAACTCTCTGAGTCTCTCTTTCTCATCAGTAAGATGGGAGGATGCTGGCTTTCTCCTGTCAGCAATGAATCCAAGTGTGACTTGAACTTGGGCTGGGTCAGCACATGATAGTTGCTCAAAATCATGTTCTGCTCTCTTCTTCCTTCCTTGCCATTCTCGGCCCCCATTGTTGTTCTCCAGGCCAGAATTCATCATATGCTGATGCCTGAATCTCACACCTACCACCACGGTTTCCCTAGCGCCTAAGACCTGCCAAATGCCTACCGTGTCAGGCATTATCTCCTCCACAAGCTTCTGAGCAGACAGGACCTTAGGCTTAGGGAGGTTAAATAACTTGCCTAGGAAAATTACTCCTTTTTTTTGGATAGGCATTTTTTTTTTTTTT